>JAGKTI010001724.1:8276-48015 GCA_018397915.1 Birgus latro
TTTTTTTTTTTTTTTTTTTTTTTTTTTTTTTTTTTTTTAAATTCTGATTGGCCACTGTATTGACTTGAATAACATTAACTAATGCACTGATAGTCTTAGTCAGAATTCATAAGTACTCGTATTTTCACTTTCAAGTGTGTACTGTGACCTGTTTTCTGATCTAGTACTTGGGTACTAATGTGGACTTCTCGGTCCGTAGCATTAATTGTAACTGTTATGTTTGTTTTACCGGGTGAGCTTCTGTAGTTTACCTTATACGGTACTGTACACAAGATCCACTTTCATGAGACTGCATAACATCCAGTGATATTTAATGCTTATTTGAATGTGCATCAGATTGAGAATATGGTAATCATAGATACATAGTGCTTTTTCATTTAACCACCAATCATTCTCCTCACACAGTAGGGTATGCTCCTTATGTCCAGTTGTTGTGTACAAAACAGTATACAGTACCTGTACCTATTGTCATATCAGGTGTTTAGGAGTACATAATGTATCCTTACTGAAGGCAGGGTTATACATTTAATAGGATAACACATCATGGCTAACACAAAACACCAGTACTGAATAAATAAAGAACAATACTGGATTTTAACAAAGGTTTATTTTAATTCATAGTTTGCCTTTTTATTACTGGCAATAAACAAAATGAACTATAACTAAACTTTCTGCAGTGTTTGTGTTCAAACTGTGTGGGAACAAAAAAAAATGTTCACTTATAATGTTTTTTATCACAGTAAAGTAATGATTAGTAACAGGTAAAACACCATTGTATAAAGAAATTTACTGTCGGTACAACTACTGTACCTCACTCTTATATTTAAATAAATACTGTAAATACTTATTGTTAATAATTGTTAATTAAGTACTGAATTCACAGTAACAGCAATTAGTATTGCCCAGTTCATTGCAGTAATGTAATTGACTAAATTAGCTGGATACTGTATATTGTATATATTTTCTCCTCTTCTGTTGGTCAGAAGCTGCTCTGACACTCTTTCTTTGTGATGTTACATGTTCATTAAGCAACCCTGGATACCCTTTAGTGTTAGGGACCAATCACCTCTGCCATTTTGGCTGCACAGACACACAGCTTGTCAAGATGTATACTTTTTGTACCATTAAGACAATAATGGCCATATTTAGTATTTTCTGTTGATTCCTTCTGTTCTTTCATATACCTTACATATATTGAAAGAAGACTAACAAAGTTTTGCAAGTTGAGCGTCTGTGTAGACATGATACCAGTGGTGCCTGACCTCTTACACTGCAGGGTGTGTAAGTCACCCTTAGTCAAACATTGTCCCTTTTCCGTTGTATAGAAGACCCTACTACCACTACTACCACTACTACCACCACTTTGGCACCGGAGAGTGAGAAGATCGCGCCAGTTAAAGGTTTGTTTGTTTACCCTGAGCGACTAACGTCAAACCTGCTACACTATGGCTTGTTTCGGCTTAAGCCATCTTCTACCCTGCTCTTCTATGTCCAAGCATTTCTGCTCAAACTCTCATGTTTACATCAGGCTGGAATACTTGCCATGTCTGGAGAAGCAAAGTTTCATCAAAGCATTGTTAACTGAACTGACACTGTCTCTTCTAACAGAAAAAATGCTGAGGCTTTCAGTTCATCAACACTGAATATCCCATAAAGTGGGCTAAAACAGCAAGGGCTTTAATTTCTTTTATTTTGAATTATCAAACCATCTGTGCATATACTTTGCCTTGTTGCAGTTTTTTTCCTGGTTTGGTTAGAATTCCAGCCTACCCAAATCTGAACTAACCTGAGCCTGGTGGTGTAGACTGAACTTTCTTGATACGTGGTTTGATCCCCTTTTTTTTTTCTTTTCTTTTTTCTTTCTTATTAAAGTTCTTCTAGCATGCTGGTTTTGTGTTCCATTGCTTGATGTTTGTTTGCAGGTGTGTAACTGGATTGGTGGGAAGTGCAGTCCTTTTCTTTTATCCCCACTCGTTCTGTGCAGAATATGACCAGTTCTGTGGTCTAGGTTGTGTCATTTTGTTCCTGCTATATAATACAGTGTGTTTTATTGTATACAGTTTCTCATGATGCCTAAATCCTGTGGAAATTACAACAACTGGATATTCTGTATCATCAGATGCAACTTTTAGTGCTAGTAAATTGTTTATGTGATAAGTATGAGAACAGACAGTAGCCATACATACAGGAATACAGTATTAGGGTTGGAGTGTACTGCCATATTATGTCCACTTTAACTTGGCCAAAAATTGCCCTCTCTCCATCCTGAATGCTGAATTGTAGTTGTTGCTGTTGTCATGGCCTCAGGCTCATATGAATGTGAACCTGGCAGACTGCAGGCTGCTGTTGCTTTCTCCTACATTCCTCCATCCTCCTTTTGGGAGGCTGGAAAGGAGTTGAGGGATGTTCATGCAACCAATCCAGCTCTGCTGCCGGGTTATATCTGTGCTGCCATGTGGTGTTCCTTTCCAGCACCTGCTGAACTCTACGGAACTATAGCAAAGATTAACGTTAGAATATTGTTCTAGTCATGAAAAAGTGTGGTGGAATGTGTGTACAGTCATACTGTTATTCTGCCATTCAGATATGTGAAATAAGCTGCAAAAGAACAAAACACTCCACCAAGTTAAGATGGACAATTGGAGAAGGCAGGCACTGTATGTTTGTTATCAGCTATAGCTATCTATGTAATTGCACACTGTGTTTGTAGTTCAGATAATGGCATCCCTCACAGTGAACAAATACAGTACAGCCAATACACACTAACCCCTTAAGTCTGACAAGATCTTATTACATATTATCTTTCCATCTCAAGCCTGTTTTGTTCAGCTTAAGAGTCTTTTGAAACAACAGGGCTAAACATTGCCTCCGTCAATACTTTTTGGGTGCTGAAGAGGGATGCCTTTACATGATGGCACTGATATAGAGTAACTGGGCAGTGGAGTTTCCTGGTTATACAGATGTCCATCACCTCCTTCCCTATCCCCCAAAAGGAAGATGATGGTCTGCAGGAGGAAGGCAGCTTTAGCAGGCAATCCACTAAGTTCACATTTCAGATGAACCTGGAGCTACAGCTACTACTACTGGTATTAATAATTTCCATATGGGAGGGCTCTTTGTATGTCACCTACAGTGCCATAAGGTGTTTCATTTTTTACCTTTGCAGTCACAAGATGAGTTTATTCAGCTTAGGAGAGACCTTCGCCTGAAAGAATTTGATACAGCAATTATTCGTCTACAACTGTGCATTTGGGGGATTAGGAGAAAGCTGAGGGACATGTGTATAATTGTACAGTGGAGCAGTACAGTTATATCAGTACCACCACATGTAGTTGCCCCTCTCCAGTACCTTACTGTAGGGAAAGAGGTTAAATATAGTTGTCTGGGAATAGCAGGTATTAAAGGAAATCCTTGCAGTAAACAGGTTAAGGTTTAGAGAATTTTAGAGACTTAGTCCAAACTCTCACTCAGCCACATGATCCCTTTATTCTGTTGATGTCTTTCTTATTTTACTCTTGCAACTGCCAGATATTTTATTCAGTTTTGTAGAAATCTTTAACAGTGAAGGTCCTGTGAAGGGTATATGTGACCCCTTGAGTGTGAAATATCTGTTGAGCTGAATAAAATACTGTAGTCAGGTATGAGTTAGAATGAAGTGGCAAAGTTGTCATGAAAGTGAAAAGGATAAGTCCACAATAAATTACATACGGTATTAGTAGCAGTACTGTAGTTGTATCCCCAGGTTCATCTAAATGTGATCCCAGTAAACTACAGACTGAGGTTGCCCTCCTTTTGCTGTTCATCCTCTTCCTTCTTGGGGGCAGGGAGTTGAGAGACATTGGTTTAACTGTGCAGATGAGATGCATGGTTATATCAGTGCTACCACATGAAGACTTCTCTGTCCAGCACCAGAAAAGTTGCCAGTTAATGTTACATTGTTACCTGTAATGCTGATTTACCACTTTCTCACAGTTTACAGTGCCAGTTGTATGGAAAACAATGTTACATTTTGAAATGCATCCTTAGAAAAAAAAAATCGTATTTTTATTATTTTTGTATCTCATGAAGTCTGGATAGTTAGATATTGCCATTTCATCCCATATTTAACTTTATTTCCCCATTTTCCTCCTTTACACCTAAACCATTAACAATGTGATAAAAAAATTTCAGTTGTGCATCACTGAATAAGCATGAAAATTTGTACACTTGTAAGCCATAATTTCTACTTCTACCCAACTCCTGTCATTGGTTGGTAGGAAGTCAGAAACAGGGTATCACACTGAATGAAGTCATGTGTTGATAAGTAGGTGTTATTGCAAATTATTCCTTGAGTGGTCCAGCAAAGTTTCAAACAACAGTGCAATCTCTCAGAGCTGAAAATGCAATTTTTGAAAACCTCTACTTTCCAAAATATATACAGTATTTATGAGATACAGGGATGTTGTTATCACCTGTTGTTGCATAATTAAAGCATATTTGAAGAGTTTTTTTATTCAATTGTTTCCACAGACAAATTAAAAATGAGAATATGTGATAAATTGGTAGTAAAAGTACAGTACTGTACTGTAATTAATGTCCATGGTACTGTAGACCATTCATTACATGATTTTCATTTTAATTATCCTTACCAGGATGATGTAGCATTCTGAAAATTTGCATTTTCCATAAAGCCCTTGAACCTGAGCATTTTGGATTTGAAAGTTTGTACTGAATCATCCTAACACTGGATGATAATAGGTCATTGTTTTAACCCTGACCATGATTTTCCAGCAGCCAAGGATAGGGGTAGTGGGTAAACAGAGACATTGGCTTGTGAGTGTACCATAATGCTATACTGAGAGCAAATATTGTGAGTGTACCATAATGCTATACTGAAAGCAAATTTTAAATGTTATCTAAGTACCATATGCAGTAGTACTACAAGCAATAATAAGACTGTTTTAATATCATATAGAAGCAGTTGGTTCCTGATTCCCCCCCCCTCCTGGAAGTTTGGTTTTGGATTTTGTGAAGGTGTTGTATATAGAACAGCGTAGATTTTTATGTCCATATATAATATGATTTCTTTGATAATTTCTTCTGTGATCTTTGCTCACATGGAGAGTAATGATAGGGCATTTAGATGTGGCTCGATCGGTAGAGAGGTGGCTTGTAGTCCCGACGGACCCAGGTTCGAATCCTCGCTGGGGCAGGGAACAGTTTAAGGATTCGAATTTCATTAAATCAGGCTTTGCTGATCTACCAGAGGACCCGCCGACATGTCGAAAAAATACCCCTGCTAATACCAATACACCAGTCCTGTATGAGACAGCCCTAGCATGTATTCAATATGGACAGTGGGTGTTAGCACCGAAGTGGTGTCATGTAGAGGTGTTGGTATGTAGGAGGACTGCTGGGCCTTGATTGCAGGCTGTGAAGCCTATGCCCAGAGTCGGATACATAAAAAAAAAAAATACTGTACTTCATTTGTAAATGGAAACTAGTTCAGTCTCAAAGCTAGCCATTCAGGGTATTTAATACTTATATGTTTTCAAAGGTAGTTTTATGACCTAGGTAGAGCAATGAAGAAAGAGATGGGAACTAAATGTAATCTTTGGCCATCCTTAACCTTTTCTCTGCAGATAGTACATGTGGATACTTTATTCAGACAAACACCGGAAGATTTTTCCAAACGGAGAGAAAGCGTAGAAGTCAGGAGGTTCAAAAGTATCAAGTAACCAGGAATCTATTTCAGTCAACATTAAGTTATATTGTTGATTTGACAGAAATGTAACAGTCAAAAACAGAGTACATCAGCACATTGGTTCATATTGTATCATATACAAAGGCTCCAATGTGCTTTTCTAGACTGTGTGTTGTTTAAAAGTCTGTATAATTTCCTCCTTGATAGGTGGATTTACTTGTATCAGTTTTGTCTCCAGCATTCCTTCACAAGATTTCAAAGTATTTACATTTACCTTTGTAGCTTACATACAGTACAAGGGAATTGTTTTTCACACACAGTTCTTTTTGTGTAGTTTCCATTGTGCTCATTTTCCCTCTAAAGTATTATTTCCCTGTTTGTAACTCACTCTGTAAATCTCAGTTAAGTAATATTGATACATCTTGTTATAGATGTAGTTACTAGTATATAATGTAAGGGTAATGTGGGTTGATAGATTAATGATCTGTACAGTACTAACCTTTTCAAACTCTCATATGTATAATTATTAGGATTCTTTAGTTGATGATTAGTTTTTTATTGGACAGAACTAATAACCAGTGCTCACTGACTTGCATGTTCAACTAACCTAAATTCATAATGTATTAAGTACAATACAGTACTTATAATTTATGTGTTCTTATATTTTTAATTTTGGGGTATCATTCAGACAGTTTTGGTTTGTATCATATTGCATTATTATTAGCCAGTCCAGCAGTCTTATACTGACAGTATGATATCATATTTGAGTGATTACTCATTATTCATGTAATTATTTTCAACAGTTTTTGGTGGGGTTTGTATAATTTCATTCATTTAAATCTTTCCTCTTTATTCCAATAGCAGTTGTGCAGTGATGACTCATAGTTTCTGCTCACCCTCTAGTCCTACTCTTGGGTGGATTTTCATGCATCTTGTCATGTGGAAGGACCCTGTTCCGACCCAGGCAAGGCACTGTCTGCCACATGAAGGCGGCTTTTTGTGTGTGGCCCATGTGTCTGCTCAGACAGACAGACCAGGGTAGAGCAACAACAATGACCAATGGGTGGGGCATCATAGCCAGTGTGTCTCATTGAACAAAGACATTTTATTGAGCATGAAGATGGTTGTTCAAAGCTTTAGTAGACTACATGAGGAATAGGAACATGTCACAATGACATTGTGAGTAGTAGTAACCCCAGGTTCATCTGAAATGTGAACCCAGTGATCTGCAGGTTAAGTTGTCCTTATCCTTCAGTCCACCATTCCCCTTTGGGAGGATGGGATGGGAGGGAGTTGGGGCACATTTTTATAACAGGGCAGCTGTTCAGCCTTGTCATATATCAGTGTCACCTCATGAAGGCATCCCTCCAGCACCATGGTGACGGTGTTACTCATGCAGCCCAGGAAAGCTTCAAACTGCCAATGTGTCCTTAGTCAGCATGAAATCATGGTTGCGACTTTTCTGTGGCAAAAGAGGGGCAAAGGGTGAACAGAAATTATGGCTGACAGCTGTACTTTCATTATTAGATATTACCCTTTGATCATCTGGCTGTATATGACACTTTGAAAGTGTTTATATTTCAGGGGTGCAATGATTCCTTGCAAATTTTGTGTGGATGAAGTGTTCAGTACTCGGATTATGTTGGAATTATCAGTGAATTACTGAACAGTAATTGGCGCAGTTCAGAATTTCCTGTTGGCTTGGTCGGTGACATATATTAATTTTTTGTTCAGTACATCACTTTCTATACATTTTCTTTCTTTATGTGTTCACATATCACTTAACATTACTGAAGTGTATTTTGTGGTACAAAGGGCTGTATTTGTAGTCTGTTTAAGATATTTTGTGATGCTTTTTCCTCAGCCATTTATTTTGCGCATTACACTTTCATAAATCGTCTAGTATCTTACTGATGCAAGCAGGTATATGTAACATACAAGAGAAAGTAAAGTGTTGGATGGAAAATATATTGCTAAGGAAGAGGCACTGCAAAATCTCCTGTGTCGAACAGAATACAACTCTAAATATGTATTCTTTTTCCCAAACAGAAGTGGCATACCAGTCGTCAGCTGTGAGTGGATGTGAACGTGTGATACTCAGCTTGGCAGCTCTGGTTCTGACCCTGGCTATGTGCCTTTCGTAAAGATAGACACATCGTAGGGTCTTTAAGGTGTGTTAGCCACATCATATGGTCTTTAAGGTGTGTTAGCTTTAAAATACTTGTTTCCACATACTGTAGATATATCAGTATTTGTTTTTTTAGTTTTATTTATAATACAGTACAATATATGTAGAGTACTATCACAGGCAAAAGTTCACCAACAGTCTATATACACTATCACCGCCTTCCCCCCCCTTTTTTTTTCTTTTTTTTTTTCTTAGTACTCTGCAGTACATTTTAATCCATCTTAACCCTACACTTGCTTGCACAGTCTCAAAACTCTTCTTTCACCATCATTGCAACTCCTGTTTTTGTCCTCACTCCTTCATTCATATTAGACTTTCTCCCTTTCACATCCTTAAATATTTTATCTCTCCATCCTTGATCTTCATTTTACTCAGAGCCATTTGAACCAGTTTTCTCTCATGAAGCACTTCACCTTGCTGGGAGTTCTTCCCATAATCATTACATCCACATACATCAAAGCATCCCTCTCTGATCGTCAGGGAACTTAATCTGCCTTCTTTCTTTTTGGAGAGCTCATACTACAGGAAGGGAGGAATGGATCTGGAACACAGTGATGAAGATTGTAGCTAGTGAATAATGTTCTTGGACAAATAGTTTCATCCCCTGTAGCTGCCAAAAAACAGAAAATATGTAAGCCATGTTTGTTCTTATTCTTTATTGTATTTAAGTTTTGGATTTCCTGAGAAGAATACAGTAGTCAGTTATACAGTGTGGTGTACAGTTAGTGAATGGATGAAAGGTAACAGAATAGTGAGAGGTGACTTACATTTTTCCTCTGCTTCTGTACAATTATTTAGTGGAAGAAAGCAGCCAGATAATGAGATGCAACATACATTTTTACTTCCTCTGTGTGTATGTAATTTTGAGCGAAGAATGGCAACAAATTAGATACAACTTACACATCTTCCTCTGTTTCTCTCCAGTTATTGAATGGATGGAAGGCAACAGAATAGTGAAAGATAACTTATATTTCTCCTGTTTTAGTGGTTCTTAAAGGCAACAAAATAAATAGAGGTAGCTTAAATGTCTTCTCCTTTTTCAGTGGTTGTAGTGGGGGTTCCTGACAACAGTTTCCGCCACCTTCATCAGTCCGTAGGCTAAGCTGCCAGACATCTCTCCAAATGCCCTCGGTTTTCTGCTCCCTCTGGTGTTGGCGTTGAATGGTGTGGGGTAGAATAACAAGAAACTGAGATTGAAATTAATTTTTTCACCATAGACTTTAAAATCGGATAGTTTAAAACCATTTGTGATCCCATTTCCATCATACAGTACTGAATTGGATGATAGTAGATTGGGATTATGCCTTCCATTATATTCATCAAACCCAGAATCCTTTACAAACCTTTTTACCCTTCACTTTGATGATGTCTTTTTATAGATTATTCTTTTGTACCTCCAGATGATTTTATTCATCTTATGAAGAATACTGTATCTAGCTGAAAGGGAGTGAATTGAGGCTATATCTAACCCCTTCATTTAGAAAGTCTCCCATAAACTGAGTAATCCATTTGGAGGTTAAGAATAAAATGAAATGCACATATCTGGATTGAAGGGAGATAAGATTTAGTTTTACTGTTTTGCATAAGAAATGATTTAGCCGCCCCACCCCCCCCCCCCCTTTTTTTTTTTTTTTTTTTTTTACTCAGAGATAAACAGAAAGGAATTGCTATGGTTCTCTAGTCAACCTTTCCTGAGCATCACTTTTCCTTCCAGTAATATCATGGAGCTCAGTTTTGTCCAAAGATATTTACAGTAAGTCCCTGGTATGTGGTGTCCTTTTTATGTCCTTATGTTGCCATTACATCCAAAGTGAATTAAAAAAAAAAGTATCTTATAGTTCCATTGCTACCAGTAAAGCTGACTATTTAATATCCTTCTGTTTACAGTACCAGTTGTGTGGAAAAAGCTGTGAAGTTTCGTAACACATCTGCAACATACATAATAAGGGCTTGCCGCTCAAACCACCCTTATTATATATGAGGTATGTGTTCCAGAATGTTAACTTTATTTTTTTCATGCAGCTGGTAACCATTGCAAATTTGGGAAACTGACAAATCAGCCTTAAATGTGGCAGCAGAGTTTCAGCAGTCAGTATTTCTGTAGTAACCATGGATTTGATAGCAAAAAGCAACATGAAAAAGGTCACATATAACAAGGACCTGCTACATTATGCTATGAAATGTGTTCCTGAAGTAAGTCAGGTAAGAGAGAGAGAGATAACTATAAGGTTAGGTCGATGGTCTCCTGCGGCCTGGAAACACAAAGCCTATAGGTCGAGTTTTTGTACCGAGTATTGAACTGGCCGAATCATCTTGGACCGCTGGCCATCTTGTAAGATTAGGAGAAATAATTTAACTCTTCCAGTATTTTGCTATAATATATTGGCTTTGATGAGGCCAATCCTATTGCTGCTGCTGCCGCTAGCTTTTGTATCTTAAATGGTGATTTTCCTGCCTGAATAAAGGGAGTGAGCCTCTTTTTTAATGTGCTGCTTGTGTGTGTGCATGCAAATATGTATGTATGTATGTCAGTGACTGTATGAGAGAAGACGTGCCATGAGTATATGTATTTTGTGTGATTGTCTATTTTGTATAAATGTGAATGCTGAGTGAAGGTTTTGCAAAGGTTGCAAAAGTAACATTTTTAAAAGACGACCCAGTGAGAGGTTCATAATCACTGTGTACATAGCCAATTTACAACTACCAGGATACTCTTTACCTGCCACACTCATCCTGTGACCACTTGGCTGCCAATTCACCATATCCACTCTTAACCTAATGAACTGGGTAATAGATTTTGATACCACAGTAAAGTAGTCTCCTATGTGAAAGACAAGGGATTAGACCTTCAATCCAATTTAAATACAAGGAAGCTGACTTTTTTATACATGTATGGTCAGTTTAGTTAGTGTGTTGGATAAATTCTACACCGAATTTATACTTCTTCAACTAAAATATGCTAAGAGTATGCTTTGCCAGGCAGCCGTGTGTGTCGGGCAAATGACTGTGGTGAATATAGGATATACCGTATATACAGAGTTGCATCCAAGGAGAGGTTATCCATGGCTCGGATAAATTAACATTGATAATGGATATTACCTTAATGGGGAACTCACTGATTCAGTGAAAAACAAAATCAGGTTTGAGACTTTATGTACCATGATTTTGAAACTTCTTGATTGCGCATTGCACCAGTGCCTGAGGGGTTGAAAAATTATACATCAATTGAACATTCATAATCATTCTGTAACATTAATCCAACCAGGATTATTCCTAGCAGAGTATACCTGAATAAATCCAGTCTAATGTGTATTAAGTTATTCTTTAATAACCATTAACTATGCACTGGATTTTGGGGACAAGCATAATTTATTCACTTCAGGCACTGGAAAAATATACCCTTTTGGAAGTTATAAAAGAAGGAAAATGCTTAGTTTGTATGATTTCAATAAGTGTTATGACTAACTTTGCATATATAAGGTCCTTTGTATGTATTTCCACTGTTTGGCCTTTTGGATAAACTGTATGTCACTCAGGAGTTTGGCATGGCTTGTCTTAAATTTCAGCTTTTGATCTTGGAAGTTTCCAAATATACAGTGTTACCTCATGTTACCTTTTAGTCCCTTCAGTCCCAGGATTTTTTTTTTAAATTATTATTATTAAATTCTTGCTGCTTCCATACAATTTTCTTCAGTTTGGGAGAGTGCCACAATAGTGAAATTTTGATTGATTGATTGAACATTCTAGTGCCAGGTGACAAAAGGCCATATAGTACTCAGGTAGAGAAAGTTAATGGTAAAAAAGAAGGCAAAATCAAAGGTTAATTGAATCAGATATATGAAGCAGATATGTGACTTATAAACTGGAAAAGACATTTAAAGTGACTGAGAAAGGACATTAATGTGACTGAGAAAGGAGATAAGACTTGGTAGTGGAAGAGGTAATGGAGGATATACTTAACTTCTAGTTCAAAAAGTTTCTTCTAAGCTGCAGAAAATCGTCTTCAAGTTGCAAGAATGAAGTGGAAAAGAAATGTTGTAGAACTGAAGGGTTTAAATGCCACAATATAGTTTACTTGCATTAGTGATGTAAAAATTTCTCATACAGTACTGTTTTGTACTTTGTAACCAATAATGTATATGCAGTCACCTGAAGAAACTGCATCTAATATCAAATCTGTGTAATGATAGTGATTTCTGAGGTAAACTGAAACCCTTATATCATAGTGATATTGACTGTAACACAAAACACTACTTTATCCATGCATCACTCCTGTGTTGTAATATTTTGTACTATAATCCACAAATAAACGTGTCAGTGTTCACTCATCATTTTGTCTCCCAGAGTGACACAACCCCTGTGGCACATGTGTACTTTCCCCTCTGTGAAACAGTTCTCTAGTACATGCAGGGAGATCAAGGGTGGACTGGTATGCTGTTCACTGACCTAGTGCATTGGCAATGTTGCTGTTACAGTATAAAAATTTTTAGACACACGGTGCTGTACGTCGAGGCATTCCAACCAGATGTGGCATATATAGATCTACTTCTAAGGGATGGTTGAGTTTTTTTCTCACATAATGTCACTAAAGAGGAAGCACCTGCTCACTCGCACCTTAAACGTTTGGACTAAGTAGCATAGCCTTGGGCCTCTATGCTCCTTATGGGGCAATTCTGGGTTTGTTGAAGGGTAAATTGACCCTTAAGGATTTAATCCTGAGGATAATTATGGGCTTATTATTCTCTTCATGCCAGTGGGACGAGTACTGGTCACCCTCAACTTAAATGTCTGGATTGAATAGCCATTACACTCCTGATACGGCAATAAATGATGAAGCAATAGAAAGAGTTTGCATGAAGAAGTGGGTAGGTTCATGGTAAAAGTTTTTTTCTTAGTTCAGTACCATAGTAGGGTCTTATACTGATTAATAATGTAAATATTCACCCTTGTTCTCTTCAACCAGAGAGGTTTCTCCTGAGGCAAATGAAAACATCATGCTGTAGACAAAATAAAAAGTAAGAGTACAGCCTCAGGTTTAAGTAATTAAGCCTCTCAGTATGAGAATATCATTTTTTATTTTTGCTACTTGCACATAATAACTTTCAACTAGGAGATACTTCTATCATTGAAGCTGTTAGAGACAGTCTTCATCAGTGCCTTCAATACCATAACATTCTGTACTGTGTTTTTTCCTACTGCTTTACCCACCCTTTTATTTTTTCTTTTCAGCTTAAGTGTGATGCTTATAGTGCATGAGTTAAGTTTCCTTTTATTACCTCCACACAAGTCCTAGTTTACCAAGTAAGGTTTCTTCAGTAGTCTACATACAGCCTATAACTAATACAGCCAGTGGTAGCGTCAGTAATGCCTGCCTTCCATCACATCAACCATAGCACTTCAAGAGGTATGTTTCATGTTTTGTGTATGATGTTTAGCTAAGTTGATGCTGGATGAATTGCCATATCTAGCAGGTAATATGAAAAGCACCTATGGAAGAGTTGAGAGGTAGGATGGGATTGGAGTGTATTGGTGTTGTGATGAGGAGAGGTAGATTGAGATGGTTTCAGCATGTGGAGAGGATGAGGGATGATAACTGGGTGCAGAAAGTGAGACACGTTAATATTGGGGGTGGGGTTGCGAGGGGTAGACCGAGGTCATTAAGTGTGACCTCAAGGTTAAGGGACTGAACAGGGAGGCTACCATAGATTGAGCAGCATGGAGAGCCGCCATTAGGTGACCAAGGCCGATGCATGCAAGCAAGGTGGAGTCTTCAAAACAGAACGATATTTACGGATGATTAAGACTGTGAGGTAGAGCCAGAATTCCAGAGGCTTTAATGTTCCATTTCATTGGGTATTTTTGGTGTTATGTGGTGGCAACCATCATCTACTCACTTGATGTAGTGCTGCCTTCTTCCCTGACCTTTATTTCTAATTCTGTATCTTCCCTCTTCCTACTTCTCTCTTTCCTTGTTGACAGTTTTTATTACTCTTCTTTCCACTTCAGGTGGCTTTACACCAAGTGACAAGCCTAATGGTTTCCCATAACCCAGGAAACTATTTATAATGCTGGGTGGTAACCATATAACCAAATAATGCTGTGGTGCCCCAGTTACCTGGGTAGAGGGATGCAAACGTGACATCCATCCAGGAGCCAAACCTCACACTTTTTCCCGCACTTCAAAGAAGGTGCTATCTGCTGCGTGGGAACATCATTTCACTGCGTGGGATGGCTCTGCAGGAGTGGTTACTTGCCTGCTACATATTGCTACACAGTGTGCTCACATTAAATACAGTAACCAGAAATTTCAAATGGGTCAAAGTCAGACAAGGCCCAGGCTGCCCTGTAGCTGTGCCACTGCTTGTATGTTATCCATGTCATTTTATTACAACACATATTTTAGTACTTGCACAAAACAGAGGACATATTGCTGGGCTGTATGCATAATTAAACTAGTAAGGAATGGGTGGGAGCCTCCTTAGATAAAGATTACAACCTTTTATTTTCATTGCAATCCCAGGAAGCTGCCCATCCTATTGGCAAACTGGTGCAGAAGTTCTCGCTGTGTGCTGCCTTTTTTGACGTCCTGTTTTGCTTAGCCTTCTTCTCTGCTATCCTTATCTCATTCTAGTAATTCAGTTACTCTTTTAGGAGCTGCCTAGCATGGGCCAACTGGCCTTTTTTTTTTTTTTTTTTAATGCAAGGAAGAAAGAACCAAAGGCTAGGAGCCCGCAAACCGTTCGTTCCAAGAAAAAAACGATAATACAAAAGAGAACCAAATTCAAGATCCGTTCATTTCAAGATGCGTGGACGCACTGCGTTTGAAGGACTGGAGATCCTAGGAAGTAGGAAATACAAAGGGAGACAGTTCCAGAGTTGGCCTGTTGCATAAATGAAGGACTGAGAGTTGGACAGAAAAGAGATGAGGGTTTGTTGCTAGATGGGTGCTACACGCCCGTTGTAGAAGTGGAGGGATGCAAGCAGACACAGCTTAGAGGAGCAATGACCATTGGAGTTGCAATAGAAAAGAGAGAGAGATGCAACAGTGTGGCGAAGAGACAGAGGTTGAAGGGAGCCAGTTATACTCTCTTATGTTCTTATGTAATAAAACCACAATAATCACAGGACTATTGCCTGTTGACTATTGCCTGGTAACCTTAGTCTGATGGCTTTTTTTTTTTTCTTATGGCTACCTCCAGATGATTTTATTCGCTTTTGTAGTAAAGAAGGTTTGCACTGTGATGAATATATTTGTCTGGTGACAGCATAAGGGGTTGAAGTCCCACTGTTACAGTGCTTATAAATTCTCCCTAATTTTCGGTTTCAAGATGTGTATGATAGTTGTTATAATTAGGAACTTATCCCCCATATAACGAGGCTCAATCGGTAGAGAGGTGGCCTGCAGTCATAATGGACCCAGGTTCATATTCCCGATGTGGCAGGGAACAGTTTAGGGATTTGGATTTCATAACTCAGACTTTACTGATCTACCAGAAGACCCGCCGACATGTCGTAAAAATACTCCCACTAATGCCAATACACCAGTCCTGTATGAGACAGCCCTAGCATGTATTCAATATGGACGGTGGGTGTTAGCGCCGAAGTGGTGACATGTAGAGGTGTATGGTATGTAGGAGGACTGCTGGGCCTTGATAGCAGGGTTTGAAGCCAATGCCCAGAGTCACACACACACACACACACACACACAAACTTGCTGTATACACACACACACAAACTTGCTGTATAGCAGGTACCGTTTATTTGGGTTTTAAGCGATAATCCTAGTTTAAAATGTCTCTATACTTGGTTTGTAATTTCCTTTAGTAAAGATCACTTGGTACCCGATGAGGGTAATGAGACCTTTCATCAAGACAGTGACGTTCCTTCTCCGGAAATGAGTCACTAAACAGATACAGTTGTGTATAGGCTTGAAACCATAGTTTTAATATGAAAATTTGTACTGAAGACGTCTAGCTCATGGTTTCATTCCTGGGCCAGTCTTGCTATGAGGGTTAAAGGAATGCCCTAACTCTTGGTACCGTAAATTAGTTTAGTTTTAGACATGTCTACAGTGCTTCATCGGTTTAGTTGAATTATAAAATTTTCGTAGCAAGTTTTCGGAGATTTTTTGTATTTGGTAACGTTCTTGCGAATTTTTAGAGGAAGTAGCGCCTCACCTCAGGAACCTGTGGTACCTGGCGAACCACCATGTTTATGAGCAAACTATGGAAAGCTGGCGGTTTTCTAGCTTCTCGTTGGCGAGTTGTAAGTAATTTTTAAGTACTCCTGCTCTGTATGATATAAAATAGTACTCCTAGTGTTCTAGAAGCAGTAAGTAGAATTTATGTGGTGTTAGTTTAATCATTTGTGGTGGAATAGGAATTGTAGCATACCTACATTTGGTGCACAGTCTCATGGTATTAGGATGCATGATTGGGAGATCTTTCAAGGTTTTTAATGTGACGGTGTGTCACCCTATAATATTTAAATTTTGCTTGAATTATGTGGGGTTTTTATGACATTACTGTTGCAGATATTTTGTTTAGTACTTAGAAAGGGAAAGGAGAGTCATCAGGTCATTTCTGTTTGTTATTACATTACTGGTATGGTTGGAATCAAGCCAAACTATAACCTGACCAAATGAAACCTAACCCAGCCAAATCAAACCTAACCTAACAAACCTGACTCCCAGTCCGATTTTAACGTATATGTATTAGCGGTACCAAACGTCGTGGTCATACGAGGACTCGTCGTAAAAGTTCAATGCCAAATGTTCGTCCTTCATCAGTCAACAGTTTGTTTGTAGAATAACACTGTCTGACCTAAAGCCAACCTGCCTAGGCTTGAAAGGAATTGCCACAAAAAAACATTTAAGAGGTACTGTACAGTACTTATACTGTACAGTATGGAAACTAACAGTTTCATACTCCGTGTGGAGCATTAGTCCCCCACAAGCATCAGTTTTGTTACCCATGTTTCCCACTGCCTAATCTCATAACACACCGGTTTACCTGGGTGAATATACAGTACCTGCGTTTACCCATGCAGATATACCCAAGTTTATGAATATTTAAAAACCCTGAATATGATGGCTGCATATTACATAGTGGAAGACTACAAACGAACGTACATGTTATGGTTTCCTTGGGTAATACAATTTGTACTAATGGCTTCCTTGGGTAATACAATATGTACTAAGGGTTTTCCGACCATAATTGACCATGGTAATGTTTGCATATGTACTCTCATTTACCATACTGAATAATAACAAACAAGGTGGAGGAAGGGAAGAAGGGAAGAACAGGAGGAAGTAGTTCTTATAAGGAGGGTAGTAAAGTTACAAAAGGATGGAATAAAGACTGAATATAAAAGGGAAGTGGAGGAGCGATTGGGTAAATGTAAATTGGAGCAGATGGGGGACGTGAAAGATGTGTGCAAGATATTCACAGAAGAAATCTGTGCAGCATGTGAGGTGGTGTGTGGGGTGAAGAGAAGACGAAAGGGGATTCAGGGAACAGCATGGTGGACTGAAGAGGTGAGAGAGGCTGTGGCACAAAAGAAGAAAGTATATAATGAGTAGATGAGGAGCAGGGGCGTTGAAGAAGCTGAGAGACGGTCGAGAGAGTTATATGTAGAGAGGAGGAGAGAGATGAAAAGATTAGTAAGAGAGAGTAAGAAGAGAGTGGATGAGGAATTTGGAAGGAATTTGAGTGCAAAGTGGAGGGAATGTAAGAAAATGTTCTGGAAGGAGGTAAAGAGAGCTAGACAGGGTGCCAATGAAGTCAGTGAAGGTGTGAAAGATAAAAATGGTAGATTACTAGTGTACTAGTGGAGAAGGGAGAAAAAGTAAACAGATGGAGAGAACATTTTAATGAACTGTTGAACATAGAGAATGAAAGTAATGCAAGTATAAGGGGCTGGGGAATGGTGGGGAGAAGGAGGGTTATGAGAAGAGAGGATGGAAGTGGTGGAAGCAATGAAGAAAGTTAAAATGGGGAAAGCCCCAGGAATTGATGGAGTGTGTGGTGAAATGCTGAAGCATGGGGGAGAGATAGTAATAGAATGGATGTGGAAGGTGTGCAGATTGGCGTGGGAGGAGGGTAGAGTCCCGGAGGATTGGAAGTCAGGTATCATTACTCCTCTGTACAAAGGAAAAGGGGGAAAAGCAGTGTGTGGTAAACATAGGGGCATTTGCCTTCTCAGTGTAATAGGAAAAGTATATGGTAGGATACTTATTGACAGAATTAGGGAAATAACAGAGGAATTAGTTGGAGAAGAACAGGGAAGTTTTAGGAAGGGAAGAGGTTGTGTAGACCAGATATTGATTCTTAGATCCTTAGTGGAAAAGTTTCTAGAGAGGGGAAAGAAGTTGTATGCAGCCTTCATGGATCTGGAGAAAGCATATGACAGGGTGAATAGACAAGGATTGTGGAAAGTATTAAGAATATATGGAGTGGATGGGAAGTTGTTGAAGGCAGTGAAGAGTATGTATGAGGGTGCTAAGGCTGCAGTGCGTGTGGATGGCAAACTGAGTGAATCTTTCCATTTGAAGGTTGGATTGAAACAAGGATGTGTCATGTCTCCATGGTTGTGGACGGGGTTGTAAAAGAGATACAAGGTCGGGCGGTGAATGTTGGAGCGGCCCTAGTGAGAGAGGGCAGTGTTTGGAAACTCCCTGTACTGTTGTTTGCAGATGATACTGTGTTGTTGAGTGAAGACGAAGGGGAGCTGCAAGGCTTGGTAGATGAGTTTGGGAGAGTGTGTAAGAAACGGAATCTAAAGGTGAATGTAGGGAAGAGTAAAGTGATGGTCTTCGAGAGAAGTGAAGCCAGTGACTATACAGTGGGATTGGATGGGGAGGATATGGAGAATGAGAGTGCATTTACAGTAAGTACTTGGGCTGTGTGATGAGTAAGGATGGAAGTCTGGAGGGTGAAGTGCTTGAAAGGGTGCAGCAGGGAAGGAAGGTTGCTGGTTAGCTGAAAGCAGTGATAAGAAATAGGGAGGTGAGCATGGAAGTGAAAAAGTTGTTACATGACAGTATTGTGATACCAACTCTAACATATGGAAGTGAAGCTTGGACCCTGTTGGAAGGGACAGAAGTCAAGAGTGAGAGCAGTGGAAATGAGTTATTTGAGAGGAGCATGTGGAGTCACAAGGAGAGACAGACTAACAAATGAGGAAGTGAAGGAGCACTGTGGTGTGGTTGTGGACGTGATAGGAAGTGCTAGGAGAAACACGTTAAGGTGGTTTGGGCATGTGGAGAGGATGGAGAGTGAAAGACTGACGAGGAGAGTGTATGTGAGTGAGGTGGAGGGGGCGAGAGGCCGAGGATGAGATGGAGGGATGGAGTGGAGAGTTACATGAGAGAGGGGGGTGTGAGTTGGGAGCGGGGTAGTGAAATGGCGGGGGACAGAGCGACGTGGAGGTGATTTGTTTGTGGCCACCCCGTGCGGGATTGAGGCGTCTGGCAATAGTTAGATAGGTAGAATAATAATGAAATACAGTATCGAGTATCGTGTGAGCAGTGGTTACCCTTGCCCCTCCATGTTTACTTGCCCTCTTTCCTAGCACACCATCAGTAAAAGTTGTGTTTGAACTAACGAGACTGAACATAGATCTCTGGTTAGCGTGCACAAATCACTGATATTTAGACCCGTTTGAAATAATTTGAATGAAGATTGGTACTTTTCATAATGCGTTGCGTTTGTTTATTAGTCTATGCATGTCTGCCGGCGGTCATACATTACTTGGATGACTGCTACGTTGCATTTTGTATCTGACACATTTATTAATTACCTTACATGACATTCACCATATTACGGGATTCAGGAGTCTAGCAATAGAGAGATTGTTTCTTGTGGAGAGTGAGAGAGTTGTGCAGCATTAAAAAATAGATAACAATAATAATGATACAGAACATCAAGGAGTGGCAGGTACTACATTTTTAAAACCCTGGAAGATTTAGAGGCAGGTGCATATGATTAAGGGCGATGGTAAAACAAGCTTGTTAATAGTATTTTTATTTATTTTTTTCCTAGATTATTCACCATTCCGTACATGCCCAAACACTCGGTTGAACATTGTCGGTGAAGGCCAGACAGGAAAGGTACAGAGAGAAGTATCCCAAAGTTTGACGAATACAAAGTTGAACCACCTGAAACACGCATTAGTAGAGACGGGGTTTTGTATTTCGCCAGTTGTAAGTTTTCTTCAGACAGATCTGGATATTATTTCCCTCTGAATCTGCACATGAGAAACAGTGTCCGCTCAGCACAGAACACAGTAGTTTGGTGTAGATGTAATAGTTCCATTTTCTTCTGTGGTAATATAAGAAAATGGTTTTAGTGGCAGATCTGGTTGAGGGAGATTCGTGCAAACAAGCAGTGCAGCTGCACGGCATTTATATTGGTGTCCCCACATGAAGGCGTACCTCCCCAGCATCACAGACTTTTCGTTTCGTACACATCTTGAGCCAATCTCGTCATAAACAGTACACTTGATACCAACGCCACCCCTTTTTTGGCATGTAGAATTCTTACACAGATTAAACTTACAGGTAGGTTTGGCGATACTACAGGTTGTGGATGTCCCCTTTTGTGGCCATGGACTACCCACCATGCTTGCAATACCCAGTTAACGGATGGATTGTAAGTATGTACGTCGATAAAAGGTACTGTGGCAATGTCCTCGAATTTAGGACTTCTTGTGTAATGTATTTGAATTTGAAATAATTGGCAATACGGTATTGACACATAAGACAGTGAGTACCTTTCCTGCCTGACTTGTAGTTTTAAAGCTAAACGGCCTTCGCTAATGACAAGTCCAAAACTCAGCTTGAGTGTCCTTGGGATTGACTTAAGATCTTTGATGGAGGATGTGTAGAGTGGCTCTAGGGATTGAGCATGGGGAGTATTTGGGATAAAGGGGGTTGTAAGTTCATGCACTTTTTCAAAGGTATTTTTTTTTCTGCCAGGTGATGTTATTTAGCTTGTGCTGAATTTAATATACAGTAGTTATTCAGTTTAACTTTGAAAACCATTTGCTTTTAAATGAGACTTGGGTTTAATTATCGTCCTGTGGTAATCAGGAATGTAACCTTGTGGACTGCCGGATGGAGTTGCGTTTCATAATCCACCATCCTCCTTTTTATGGATAAATAGGGAGTTGAGGGACGTGTGTAAGTTTCCCGCTCCAGCACTTAGTCTTTGAGCATTAAATTACAGCTTAAGAGTTCGTCATACACAACTGAATAACCTCAACTGGTGGGAACCTAATTGAAATATAAAAGTAAATGAAGCACTGAAGTAGCTTTGGCTGTACAGCTATACCTGGCATTGCAAATACAGTAGTTAGTTATGCGTCCACTTCACATTAATACTGAAACACTGTGGAAAATTGCCTGGCATTGCAAATACAGTAGTTAGTTATGCGCCCACTTCACATTAATACTGAAACACTGTGGAAAATTGCTTTAATTTTCCCTATTCTTGTAGTCCATCATTCTCCTTTCATGGGATTGTGTATTGAGGGACAGTGTGTGTAACTGGATAAAGACAGTTGCATCGATGCCACAGTATGAAAAAAAAGGCTCACTTCAACACCATTATAGATATCGTATCGTTTTACCTGTTTCCTAAATGTGAAATGTATAGATGTTCAAAACTTGATAGATATCAGGGGCTTGCATACATCTTTACAGAGGTTTAATAATGGAGCTGTATTTCCTTGCCTTTTCATGCCAATGTATGTATGCCATTATTGCAATTTTCTAGGCTTTAAAACCATGAGACCCTTTCCAAAAAATGTTAAATCATCTGTCTATGTATCTATAGCCCGAAGCCCTAATCCCGCAAAGGGTGGCCGCAGACAAAACGCCTCCAAGTCGCTCTGTCATCCACCATTTGACTGCCCTCCTCCCAACTCACTCCCCCCTCCCTCATATACCTCTCATCTCCATCCCTCCACCTCATCCTTGGTCTCCCTTGCCCCCCCCCTCCACTTCACCCACGTACACCCTCTTAGTCAATCATTCATTCTCCATTCTCTCCACATGTCCAAACCACCTCGGTGTATTTCTCCAAATTTTCCCCATCACATCCACATCCACCCCACAACGTTCTTTCACTTCTTCATTCGTCAATCTGTCCCTCCATGTCACTCCACATGCTCCTCTCAGGTAACTCATTTCCACTGCTCTCTCTTGACTTAATCCCCTTTAGCAAGGTTCATGCCTCACTTCCATACGTCAGGGTAGGGATCACAGTACTATCTTTCAGTTACCTAACTTCCATACGCACCTCTCTATTTCTCATTACCACTTTCAGTGAACCAACAACCTTCCTTCCCTGCTGTACCCTTTCAAGCACTTCATCCCCCAAACTTGCATTACTCATCACACTCCCCAGGTACTTGAATACACTCACATTCACCATCCAACCTCACTGTGCATTCTGCGACTTCATTCCTCTCAAACACCATAACTTTACTCTTGTTTACATTAACTTTCAGATTCCTCTTCTTACACACCAAACTCATTCACGAAACCTCGCAACTCCCATTTATCTTCACTCAGCAATACTGTATCATCAGCAAACAGCAACCCTGGAATCTTCCACACCTCACCCTCATTCATTAGAGCCACCCCCACATCCACTCCCCTACCTTGCACCTCCTTTACAACCCCATCCATGAATACATTAAACAGCCATAAAGACATCACACATCCTTGTTTCAGTCCCACATTTAGATCAAAGATCACTCAGCTCACCATCCACTCGCACTGTAGCCCAAGCTCCCTCATACATACTCTTCACAGAACTCAACAATTTCTCATTCACTCCATATATTCTTAATACCTTCCACATACCTTGCCTATGTACTCTGTCATATGCTTTCTCCAGGTCCATGAAGGCAGTATACACTTTCTTTCCCATCTCTAGATACTTTTCCACTAAACATCTTAGTAGTATCTGATCTACACACCCTTTTCCCTTCCTAAATCCCCCTTGTTCTTCTCCAACTAGCTCCTCTGTTATATGCCTAACCCTATCAATTAGTATTCTACCATATATTTTTCCAATCACACTGAGAAAGCAAATACCCCTATGGTTACCACATACTTCTCTCGCCCCTTTTCCCTTGTGCAAAGGAACAATTATACCTGATATCCAATCATCCAGAACCCTTCCCTCTTCCCAAGCCAATCTACACAACTTCCATATCCACTCTACAACAATCTCACTCCCATACTTCAGCATTTCCCCACACACTCCATCAATTCCTGGGGCCTTTCCAATCTTAATCTTCTTCATTGCTTCAACTACTTCTGCCCTACTAATCTCTTCCTCACTCCTCTCATTTATTCTTCTCCCAGCTATTCCCCAACCACTTGTCATCGCACTGCTCCCACTCTCTACATTCAACAATCCTCAAAGTGATCCTCATTTTCTCTCTCTTCACCAACAGTCTATTATTCCTATCTTCCACTCCCCTACTATTTCCCCTTTCACACGGTCTTACCTTCTTAACTTCCTTCCGCCCAGATTCCTCCCAAACTCTTCATCCATTCTCTTCTTACTCTCCTTCACCACTCACTTCACCTCCCTTCCCCTGCTCACATATACCTCTCTCTTCTCTCATCTTCTCCCTTACCTATACTGGCTAGCCAGTCACTCTATGCCTTCTTTTGTTCCACAGCTCTTTTCACCTCATCAGTCCATCATGCTGTCCCTTGCACACCCCTGTATCTCCTCCTCACCCCACAAACCACCTCACATTCTGTGCCTATCTCTTCCATGAATATCTTGCATACTTCTTCCACCTCTTCCATTTGCCCTTATACCTTCCCAGTCTTTCTTCCACTGTGCTCTTATACTCCGATACTCCGCCATTTTCTCACTGTCTTGCAACTTCTCCACTCTTTTCACAGGAGCTTTTTCCTCCTGTCTTCCCCTTCGTCTCTTCACCCATTTTCTTTTCAGCCTTTCGTCTCTTCACCCATTTTCTTTTCAGCCTTACCTTGGCCATCACTAAGTGATGGTCCGAGATTCCATTCCCCCACCCTTTCCACGCTCTTGCATCCAACACTTGTCTTCTCATTTGCTCATCCACACACATGTAATCTATCATTGCCTTTCATTCAACAAGTTCTCCATCCATCCTCCTCATGACTCTCCACCTATACCTTTGGATCAAGTTGTGCCGGAAGGTGTTGGCTATTGCCAACCCCTTACTGGCACAGATCTCCACCAAAGCACTACCATTCCCATCGACTTCAGCTGGCACACCCCACTCGCACATTCCCACTGACCAACCACTCCATCCACTCGCACCTTCCCAACTTTGCCATTCATGTCTCCAATCAAAAACACTCACTCGCTCCTCTCAGACTTATCCATACATGCTCCTACACTCAACCAAAACTCATCTTTCACTCTTGCCACTTTGTCCTCTGTTGGTGCATAAACTTCCTTCACCTTTATTCTTTTTGTGTGTTTGACCTCCTCTCTTCCTATTTCTCACCATCATCCACTCACTTGATGTAGTGGTGCCTACTTCTTCCTTCACCTTTATCATTCTTTTTCTGTGTCTGTCCTCTCCTATTTCTCACCATCATCCACCCACTTGATGTAGTGGTGCCTACTTCCTTCACCTTAATTCTGTTTGTGTCTTTCCTCCTCTTCCTATTTCTCACCATCCTCCTCTCATTTGATGTAGTGCTGCCTACTTCTTCCCTCACCTTTATCAATCTTTTTCCGTGTTTACCCTCCTCACTTCCTATTTCTCACCATCATCCACTCACTTCATGTAGTGGTGCCTACTTCTTCCTTTACCTTTATACCTTTATTCTTTTTGTGTGTCAGCCCTCCTCTCCCTATTTCTCAACATGATCCATTCGATGTAGTGCTGCCTATTTTTTCATTCACCTTTATCATTTTGAGTCTGCCTTCCTATTTCTCCCATCCTTCTACTCTTTCCTTTTCAGGTGGCTTTACATTGAGTGACAAGCCAAATGGTTTCATATAAGCCAGCAAAGCCTTTACAACGCTAGGTGGCAACCATTTAACCAACTCGTGTTCCTTATGCATCAACACGTCAGTTGCGGAGGGGTAGTGCCCCTGCCCTTCACAACAATTAACTCAAAACAGCCACTAATTTTATTATGGCGACTGGCTATTTATGCTGTTTTGTTTGCTTTTCGTGCTAAAATCACCTCTCAATCTTTAATGGTTATTTTTATTAATTATTTTACATTCTAATACGTTGCTCGTCACAGTTAAGTTATGGAAAGCATGTAGACCCAGAGTAGTCTTGTTCCGACACTGAGCTACGTCAAAGGAGACAGCGTAGGGGGAAAATTTAGGCCAAGTTAGTATTCTGGTGCCATGTTTCTTGTTGGTTATGATTTTAGGAACCCGGACAGGCCTTATGTAGGGGACAGTTTATGTGCCCGATATTTAACACTCCAGTCTTTTTCAGGTGCCCCTCAATGTCTGCTTATTCTTTGATATAGCCTTTGACTTTAATGCAATATTTCTGTAAAGTTACTGCAATCAGCATTTAAAAAATTTTCCTACACAATAGCCTTTCATTTTATTTCAAACTTAATGCTAAGTATGTTGAAGGGACTAAGTGTAATTACAGAAGTAACGTCAGAAATGGTCTTCTCATTTCAGCCCCATAATTTTATTTGGGAAAAGTTTGAAGGAAGAACAACTCACAGAAGTTAAATGTATTGGCCACAATTCCATTAAGTTTAGCCATATACACATTGGACACTTAAAATGACGTACCAGTCACACGAAAGATAAACAAGGACATTTCCACGTACTCTGCTACTCGTCCCCTCGTCATGTCACCACCTTTGGCTTTACCTTATCTCGAAACAGACACCTTTTGACTTATCTTCCCTCTTCTGTTGCTATACCTTGGCTTCCAGACCTCTTAGTACCTTTTCCTGTGTTACCAGCTGCTTCATGGAAAATTCACAGTACTTCTGCCCTCGAAGAGATCTGGTTTTATTGATGAAGTTCAAACATTTTTAGACTTCGATACTTCCATCAAGGATTTCGGTTTTGTTTGCCTTATTTGCCTTCCCGAGGAGTCCTGTCCACGTATTTTCTTCCTATGGAGTGTCCCATCTTCCAGTAGTTTGTTTCTCTTGCTCCTCCTTGTTGTGACGCGAGGCTATGTATGCGGGAACAAGGACAGGACTGGTGATGAAAGCATGCGTTTTGGATGAGAGGACACTGCTTGTGGTGTGGCAGATATAGTAAACCATCCAACATAACCAAGCTTCTGTTATCTCCCATCCATGTAGTAGAGATGGAGTCACTGGACACTATTAGTAACCTGTCATCCATCTAGTGGAGGAAACCATCGAGCCCTCAAAGATTAGTGACCTCATTCACGTGGTAGACATGAATTCGTTGTGCACTCATGGATGACCAGAAACAGTCTAGTAGTTGCTGGACTAGTGACACCATGCCATTTCACACCTGGGAAATAAAAACTTTTAGTGTAAAGTAAAAAGTATCCCCGAAACACCTGCCTATTATTGTAAAATCAAGTCAAAGTACAGTATCCTAACAAATGTACTTGTTCTGAAAACTACAGAAAAAAAAAAAAAAACTTACGGCTAACATACCTCAAAAACCAGGTACAATATGCATATAGTAATTTTATATCCACATATTACATACATATACTTGTGCACTTACCTGAAGAGTTCTTCATCAATATTGCTTTTTCAGTCTTTGTAGCCAGACTCATCTATTACTATTCTGTCACCCCTCACATCACCTCGGTTCCAGATTTCCAGCCAATCATTTGCAAGGTCCAGTTCCAGGCTTCGAATCTTGCTTAGTCGTGTTCAGTGTACCATTCAGTTTCGAATCAAGGCCAGACATATTCAAAAGTGTTATTCGGAGCATCAAGTCTAAGCCCCCCCCCACACACACGATCAATATTATTGATCAATATTTGGTATTGATCAGTGTTATTGATAGTGTATGGGTTATATTGAAGGATTGTTCAGTATATTGACGACATCAAAATTAGGTTGATTTTCTGTCAATATATTGAGGATGTTTATGGCCGCCTGGGTTTTTACAATTATTGCTGTCAATGTTATTGATCGTGTGGGGGGGCCTTAAGCCAGCCATTTTTATAGAAGTTCAAAGCATGGAATCGTAGTCAGTCATGTTCAAAAATGCCATTCAAAGCTTCAAATCCAAGTAAATCATTTTGATGGGTGAAGTTCAAAGCCTCGAATCATAGGCATCCATTGTCAAACGCATGATTTAAATATTTTTTCGAGTCAGGGATTCGAGAGAGGGTTCGTAATCGGAATGTTCTGGATCCTACATTTTTTGGCAGAAGGGCGAATCCAGAATTTTCGAACTGGGAGGGATAGATAGATTGATAGGTTGATAGACTGATAGGTAGGTAGGTAACAGAAATAAACAGATTGGTAGATATAGACAGACAAATAGGTAAGTAGATATATAGATACAGACAAAAGATAAATAGGTTGATTAACAGATAACCACAGGTAGATAGATATACACAGACAAATAAACAGGTAGATAGATAGATGTCTAAATACATAAATTAATCCCTTCATTCCGATGACGCAAGTTTAAATTTGTGCTTGCTTTTGCCACGATTTTTTTTTATCCATACCACTTCGTGACTAGCATCAATTACCATACTCCTTTCACCATAACTTAATTTTCGACCGTTTGCATTGACAGTAAGGCAATACTACGGCTCTACATTCTTTAAATAGCACTTCTTCGGGACTAGCATCATTTACTGCTTGCTAATCTATAAGCATGAAAAGATGGATAGATGGCAGTTTTAGGACTCTTTGTTATCATTATTATTATTAGTATCATTGTTATCCTCCTCTTTCTTATCATCATCATCGTCCTCCTCCTCCTCATCATCATTATTTTCATCCTCCTCCTCCTCATTATTATTATCCTCCCCCCTCATCATCGTCGTCGTCGTCGTCCTCCTCCTCCTCATCATCATCGTCGTCATCACATTATCATCTTCCTCCACCTCATATTATTATTGTTGGTCATGAACCCCGTGGACTGCAGTTGCCATTTTGCAGTCCACCATCCTCCTTTCGGGGCCTAGGGGGGATAGGGAGAGATTTGGGGGACATTTTACTTACCAGGCAGAGGGACCATATCATTGCCACTAGCCAAAATTCTCGATAGTAGCACCAGGAAAATACAAATGAAGTCGAAATGAAGCGGTTTCGTAAGCAAATTACACAGACAAAGCCATTAATTAATTCTCTTTACGTGAGGACACATTTTCCTTCTATTTCTTCAGTTTTCAGAGGGTTTGTTTCAGCCTGTAACGTTTTTGCGAGACATTGTCATACTTCAGTTGTTTGGAGCAAGTGTTGTTAGAGTTCAGCTAGTTTAGCGATGTCTGCTAATATGACGTCTTTGACAGGTGGTTGGTGTGGCTCAGGTGGTCCTCTTGCCGGGATTTTACTTATTTCCCCCAATTTTCAGTTTTTTCATAACATTTCTTAATAAACCTCTTGGAATTTCCTTGCGAGATCATGCTTGGTTATAATGTAGCCTCCTGAGTTGTCGATTAGCGGCTTCCGCTGACATAGCTTTACCAACGGGCAGGTGGCAGGTGGTCGGTCATATTACTGGAATTTTACCTCATTTTACCAAGTCCTGGCGATAATGTAACGATTTCAAATATACTCTATCGATTTTCTAGTGAGATTGTGGTTGTAGTGGGATAATAGCATATTTATACTTGCGTTTCGAGATTTGAGAACAAGTTAGCCATTTTGATTAGAAGCGCTGTATTGGTGACGTCATCTCTCGGGACGGTGGAGGTCGTAGGGTAGCTAGCGGCTTCTCATTTTTGTCCTTTACGTCATACCGTGAAGATGGAATGCCCTCCAGCGTTTGAACCCGATCTTCCACCTACATGACCCATGGAAGAGGCTGAGGTAAGCAAATATGGGTTTTCTGATTTAAATGTGTGAATTAGGCAGTGGGATTTTTTTTTTTTTTAGTGTGAATTTTGAGTGTTGGCCAACATGCCGGGGATATATTTTACGGCTTCTACATTGCCTTCACAGCATTTATTTTTACCTAATCGACTCACTGAAAATTGAGGTCAGAAAAAGGAGTAAGCTTGTAAAAAACAAGAAATAGGATATATGGGAGTGCAGTGTTCACCATTTCTCCATATAAGCATTTTCCAGCGTTACTTCATTACAAATCAAGGGCAATATAAGCTTCTTTTTATATATTTTTTTTGCTCAGTTTCAGGTATTGATTGCACAGACCAAAAATAATGGCTGATTTAATTTGTATTTTACGTTGATGCATGTCCTTCATTAATTTCATTTCACGTGTGGCCTTTTGTATATACTATATTTTGTTTTTCATCTGTTTATGTAAGATGTGGTTAGGTTGATTTTTGTCAACCTAACCACATCAGTCCAAGTTTGACAATTATCAATGCAGGTATTATTAGGTAAGATGGAGTTAGGTTGATTTATGCCAACAGGAAAGTTTGTAAAATTTCAGTACAGTATTGTCAAGCTAACCACACACTATCCAAGTTTTACGTCATTGCAGGTATTTATGGGTAAGATTGGGTTAGGTTGATTTTATGCCAACATGAAAGTCTGTAAAATTCTGGTACATTGTGAAACCACACACTGTATCCATCAGTTTTTACAATCATGAATGTAGGTATTTATAGGCAAGGTGGAGTTAGGTTAATTTTGCTAACACAAAAGTTCCCTAACCCCACAACTGTATATCCATAAAATTTTATGATTATCAATGCAGGTATTTGTAGGAAAGATGAAGTTAGGTTGATTTTATGCAAGCATGAAAGTTTGTAAAGTTTTAGTACATTGTCAGCCTAAACACACTATATCCATCAATTTTTATGATTATCAATGCAGGTATTATTAGGTAAGATGGAGTTAGGTTTTTATGCTGACCTGTTTTTGTTTTTCTTGGATTGAACTGTATTTTCTTTGGGAGATGCACTAAAAATGGTACACAGAATGAAAAGTAAAAATCCATCCATTTTTAATAGAATGGAGGGATGGAAAGGTATGAGAGTGAGCTGGGGGAATGGTAGTGAAATGGCAGGGGACAGGGCAACTTGAAGGGGAATTTGTTTGTGGCCACCTGTTACATATGTGAGCTGGGGACAGGCCAGTGAAATACGGAAGGGGAGAGGGAAACATGGTGCTTCGTTTGTGGCCACCCCTTACAGGATTAAGGCATCTAGCAATAGATAGAATTGTATATCTTTATGCATACTAACTACAAACTAAATATGATCAGGGGCGTTTAAGAGCACAATATTTAATCAACTTAACCTCGTCATTTATGAATTTTTCCATATATAGCCCGACGCCCTAATGCCGCAAAGGGTGGCCGCAAACAAAATGCCTCCAAGTTGCTCTGAATTTTTACTTTAGTACAGTATTTATAGGTTAGGGGGTGAAAACGGTAGCAAGAATTAGAATGTCGCAAAAATTATCGGTACAGGCAAAAACAATTGCAAGTCTATCCATTTTTTTTTTTTAATTGACACTTCTGACATTCTTGTCACAGATTTTGCTTTCCGGAGTAAAATATAATTGCATACTGCCATGGGAGAAACATCTTCGAATTGCCAAAAATGCCAAAAGAAATGGATCAATTTCTAGTAATTCTGGTATTGGCTAAAACTATAATGGAAAGTCCACTGCAAAAGTAAGCTTATAGAATTGTAAGGTTTTTAAATTGTTTATGGAGGAGAAGCAGCTTATTTTACATACTGTAATTTAGGCACATTTGTTTTCCCAGTTCATGTAAAGTCTTGTAATTTTTCATTTTCATTTACCATCCAAGTTTAGCCAGAGTAAGATAAGCCCACGTTTAGCAGTCAGGTTCTGCCAGATTATAAAGAATTCAGATCCATTTCATTTTTGCCAGAATAAGATGAAATTTGTTCCATTTTCCATCACTTAGAATCGAGCCCCATTTCCTTTCACTTTTGTTAAAATACAATAAAAGTGGAACCCCATTTCCCATGTCAGTTTTGTCAGAGCATGTAAATTAAAACCTACCGTACTATATTCCAGAGTTAGAGGTTTTTGTAGCCTGGAAATAGCTACCGGGGGGGGGTTTATGTAGGTCTCCTTGTACTTTTAAATCTGTGGGTTTGTGTGGTTCAGAGAGGCAGATGAGATAGGCATAGTGTTTTAATAATGTGGCCAGGCAGCAAAAAGTTTAGACAGCAGGGCATTACTGATTTGCTTATAATAGAGGTTAGTACTGTAGCAGCAAGAAATTGTTACAGTACTTACCATTGCTGTACTGATCTTGCTTACAATATCAAGGTTAGTACTGTAGCAGCATGAAATTGACAGCACTTACCATTACTGATCTTCAGATATATACCAAGGTTAGGACTGTAGCATTTTCAGTTAGATCAAGCCTAGGCAGCAAGAAATTGAGGGACATCTTGCCAATAATAGAGTTTAGGACTATGATGTTTTTTCAGTTAGGTTAGAACCCATTATGCTTGCCTTGTGTAAATGTGGCAAGAGTGTATGGAAAAGTAATGATCACTCAATATTTTTGAACAGTTCTTGCCTTTATAATTGTTGCATTTCTTGATATAAGGATAGTCTGTGTCCATCTTGAGCCATAGACTACTACCAAAAATAATCAGGACCAAATCAGTTCTAATATTACTGCATAAACTAATGCTACTTTTCATATTTGATTATGATAAAGGTTGATATCTGGTTCAATGTATATATGTAGGGTCAAGGGCCACTTAGCCTAAAATCTCACACTTCCCTTTTTAAGTTTGCCCTTTGCACCCCCAGTAGTAATTTCAGTTTTTGTCAATGTATCCTTGCCAGACATTCAAAATCAAAAGCTTGAGTATGTTATTCAGTGTTGCATGCTGCATTGTATGTTGTACTTGGACTGTCATTTTTTGGTGGGTGTTGATGTTGCAGTGGCCTGGCATATATGAAATGGATTGAGGGTGAGTCACAGCAAACGTAAACACTGGGCAGCCATCGTAACTCGAATGTCTGTTGGCTCGTGGGAGACATTGTACAGTTATCGTATTAGGAAATTTCACCGTTATTGCAAAACTGGGTAGACTTTTACGTTGTTCTGTTGACCTATTACTTAGAAAACTTGATAGGCCTGATAGTGGAAATTATTTTAACTATCCATAGCCAGACTCCTAAATCCTGTAAGGGGCGGCCACACACAAATCCATGTCGTCTTGTCCTTTGCCATTTTGCTGCCCTTCCTCCATCCCACATCCCCCTCTCATATTTTTTTAATTAAGCACTTTCATTCAGACTTTCACCCAATTTTATTTTACTGCATTCATGATTGGTGTTCAAGATTTTTTATTTTTTCCATTAATATTTTGAGAGTGAAAGACTGACGAGGAGAGTGTATGTGAGTGAGGTGGAGGGGGCGAGAGGGAGGGGGAGGCCGAGGATGAGATGGAGGGATGGAGTGGAGAGGTATATGAGAGAGGGGGGTGTGAGTTGGGAGCGTGGCAGTGAAATGGCAGGGGACAAAGCGACATGGAAGCGATTTGTTTGTGGCCATCCCGTTCGGGATCAAGGCATCTGGCAATAGATAGATAGATAGAATATTTTGAATCTTGACTCTTACATGCTGGGTTTTCTTTCAGGATCGAAAGACTAGATTGGAAAGAATGCAGAGTGGAAGAGAGTCTTTGAGTGGAGGCCAGAGTGGAATAGAAGGAACATGATGAGCAGATAGGAGCGGAACAGCCTCAAATGGAGCGGATAGGAATGGATCAGCCTCAGAAGGACAGGAACAAAACCCTTGAAAATGAAGACAGGATTGAGGACGGAAGGCAGTCTATGGCATCAGCAAGGTGTCAAAAAATTCCTGGTAAGAATTTGAATGTTGCATCACTTATTCTTTTCATACCAGTCAGTTTAGCTTGTTATTGCTAAGAAGTTTGCCTCTTTTCTGATAGATCAGTTTAGCCTCATTTCAGTGACATCTTTTAAGCTTATTCCTACTGCTTCCATACAGTTTTGATTTAGGAAAGGCCATAGTTATTTCATGTTAACTTGGCTCTATAATTTTCACCTTAAGATTGCTCTACAATTTTCATCTTGGCTCTGTCTGTAATCCTTTTGCCTTAACTTGGTCCAATCTGTAGTTTTCACCGTAACTTGGCCCTATAATTTTAAGCACAACTTAGCTCGGTCTCACCTTGACGGCCCAGATTTCTTTAGCAGCTTATTTCACATTCACTCAGGCTTCGAAATAAAATGTTAAGGCTCTACGTCCTTCCCATAGCACCTTTTCATGGCAGTCATATGTTGGTGTTATAACGTATTGTTGCAACTCTGCCTTAAGATAGGCTTCGTGTGCATTGATCATCCAGACCTCCTTTTCCCAAAATCCAAAGGGCCACATATCCATTCACTCACTATTCAAGCCCCAAAATCCTGTTTCTATTCGATACACCTAAAAACTTTCACCACACTGTAGCTTCACATAAACGTATCAGATAGTGTGCATTGATACTGTACAGAAACAGCGTACGTTATTTTTGCTGCAGAGGTAAAATTCTCTAAATGTAGAAATTGTGAACCAGGTCAAGGTGAAAGTTTTAGGTCGTATGTTGGGATTTACTTCCATTTATCGTATCAGCTTTAGCCCCTTTAGTGCGTTTGTTTAAAGATCATATGCATAACCCCTTCGATACCCGCCATCTTTCCTAAGCTGCATGAAATAGTCTGGAGATAGGAAGAATTGTATATGTGAGTGAAGAAGGTAATTGTTTTTATCCCCTCTAATTAGGTGAGTGTTTTGTTGGCTCATCCTTATTGCCTCCAGATAATTTGATTGTTTTTAGCCATAGTTGGGGTGAACATTGTCATTTTGGGGTACAGTTTACTAAGCTTGATATTTTCCAAACATGTTTGACTATTTTTAGATTTTATTTGTTGGTTTCAGTAAGTTATTTTACAAGTGTTAGGCTTAGGTTAGCTTCCTTAACAGCTGGTAGGCCTTTTACAATGGCTTTAAACTTGTTTTTGGACTCATTTGGGTGGGTTTGGACTTTGTTGGGGGGGGGGGGGGGAAACCCATGGCTCAGAAACGCATCCCTATACCTTACGTGTTAAATCTACCCTGATATACAATACCCTGCATAACGATGGGTTTTTACCTAACCAGTTGCATAGTTAAACTGGAGTATATGTGTATTGAAGGGGTTAAGCAAACTGGAAATTAGTGGCAGGACCCTAATTTTTTAAAGCAGTTTATCAAATGACTGTGGTGGTTTGATCAGCCTTCATCCCATACTACAGAATGCAGTCAGCAACCAAATATACTTAAGAAAATAATAATAGGGTCGACATTCCATTTTGGCTTCGGGTTTAACCATATGTCATACAGTTTGTAAAGGCTCCAAATGCTTGCTTAAGTCTGCCTTTGACACCTAATTGCAGTTCTCCATGCTGCTTGATATCTGGCAGCCTCCCTATTCAGTCCCTTATTCCTGAGGCCACACTGACATTGTTCCAGGTCTTTTTCGGTCTGCCTTTACCTCTACCCCTGACACAGTTCACTCCCTGTGCACCCAGTTGTGGTTTAATGTGTGAACTGAGGATAGACCCATGTTCCTATACTCCATATGGGTTAGGCTTCACTTGCTCATGCCATAGTTGGTTTGAACATAACCCCATGTATTAATTGGTTAACAAAGCCCCCTAACACCTATTCCTGTCATATTGCTTACTGTTCCCAGTGCTACATAATTCATTATTGCCATACTCTGCATATAGGTAACATACAAAAAGATAGTGTGGAAGAGTTGATATACTGTATGTGAGACATATGTGCTGGAAGAAGTTCAGAGAGCTGTTGCCTCTCCTGACATTGACAGGGCTCTCCCCATGTACTATGGGATCTTTGAATGTGGCATGTGTTAGTAGTGTGATGCTGTATGGTAGTGAGACCTGGGCAGCAAAGGAAGAGGATATTTGCAGGCTCAAACGTACAGAAATTACAGTGATTAGGTGGATGTGCAGTGTGTCCCTGAGTGCAAGGCCTGGGGGGGGGCTAGGTGTACAGTGGAAGAGTTGAGGGGTAGGATGGGAGTGGAGTGTATTGGTGTTGTGATGAGGAGGGGTAGACTGAGATGGTTTGGGCATGTGGAGAGGATGGGGGATGATAACTGGGTGCAGAAAGTGAGAAGTGTGAACATTGGGGTTAGGGTTGCAAGAGGTAGACTGAAAAAGACGTGGGACGAGGTCATTGACTATGACCTCGGGTAAGGGACTGAATAGGGAAGCTGCCAGAGATGGAGAGCCATCATTAGGTGACAAGGCCTTCAAAAACAAAGGAACAATATCAAAGAATAAAGCAGTATGGAAGAGGTGTTAGGGAGCCTTCTTACATAATGAGAGTATGGGCCTTGGTAATTTTACTCTTGCCTTCACCAGACTGTCACTCTCGTGTTTTTAGTGCCAGGACTCTTGCTAACTGCCGATGGTTGCGAGCCATTTGGCTCCTAAGGTTTCAGATTTGAGCCAAATAAATTTTTAGTAGCCAAACTGACTAGGAGCCAAAATATTTTATGAGCAGTAAATATATTTACATATTGTGATGATTAGAATCATATAATGGGGTTTGATGCTGGTGTATATTGTTGATTATTGGTCTATTTTTTAACATTCACAATGGCAGCAAAGAAAGACAATAATCAATCACAATGTGCTGATTTGTTCATTTAAGTGAGATTTACTTAGTTTGTAGTTTACTGGGTTTTGAAGTGGATGTATTTTCTCCTTGCCAAAAAGCGACTTGCATGTAAAATTTGTTTGCCGAAGGGAAAAATACTCGCATTTGCGAGCTGTGGCTCTCCAAACAAGAGCCCTGAATGCAGTCTTATAATTAAGGTTTTTGTTGTTTTTTGGTGTTTTGTGCAGTTTTATAACTGTCTTTTATTGGTGTGTGGTGGTTTCATAATTACGGTTTGTGGTTTACTGGTATCATTTAGTGCAGTCTTATGATTGTGGTTTGTTGTTCATTGTCATTTAGTGCAGTCATATGTTGACGGTTTGTGGTTTGTCATTTAGTGCGGTCTTATGATTACGGTTTGTGGTGTCATTTAGTGCAGTCCCGTGGTTGCGGTTTTTGTCATTTAATCCTTATGTTACCTATTGACGCAGGCTGCGTCCTACCGTGTGTGAATACTTACGACAGTCCTGGGTGCCCAAGGCTACACACACACGTGTGTGTGTGTGCACATCACTGTATTATTCCTGCACACTTGATAGTACATTAACAGTTTTATCCTCACACCCATATTTATGCTTCTATATATATATATATATATATTTTTCCCCTCTTATCCTGAATAAATGCACGTGCTTGTGATGTAAAAAAGATCATTTGAATGTAAATTATGCTTTAATATATTATTGTACTTCAGTTTTATTCAGTTTTTTCTTATAGAAATAGTTTTTATGGTAAATGTTGCTGAGAATGTTATAGGGAATGTATTGGCTAAATTTTGGTGTACAAAGAATTACTGTTGGTACGGAATGTGAAAGGAAATTATTTTATGCACGAATAGGGGCGATGCTGGGTGCGGTGTGGGTTGAGCATGGTGAAGGAATACACGGGGGTGCAAGTAGTGCTTTGTTAATGTCCAAAAAAAATTCCATAATGAAAAACAGGCCATTTCGTTGGATGCAGCCGGTGTCGGCTGTTAACGAGCATTTGAAATGTGTGCAGATGCATGAGACGCCATTTGGTAACGAATGGTTGAACTTTGCACAACACCCATAAACATGAAAGGGTTAATGCAGTCTTAAAATTGATTTTTGTTGTTTACTGGTTACGTTTTTTTAGTGCAGCCTTAATTACAGGCTTTTGTCATTGTCATTTAGTGGTTTTGTAATTGTCATTGTCAGTGCAGTGTTTTGTAATCCCTACATTGTGTTGTACTGTATTACCCTACCCTGCCACTGAGCTGTGAAATAAACTGCCAAAGGACAAAACTCTGGGCCAAGTTAACATGAAATGAGTATAGATAACAGATTCAATAAACAGGACTGGGCAAAATAACTAAGGAAGATGTGTTAGGTGTCTCTCAAGCTAGTAAGAATATTGTTGATAGTGTTTTATATGTTTGAATCACCCGTTATATTTTTTTCTCTTCAGGATATGCCAAGACTGATATGGAATAGAGAAGATGGTTGTAGAAGTTTGAAGTGAAGATGGAAGATAAAGTTGAACGAGGAGTGAAGACTTGAACGGTCTTTTTGAACGAGGTGGAGCAAAGATATGGACAGCGAGTATGAAACCTTATGTAGCTGCTACCATCATGCATGCCCTCTACATCTTCCAAGGTGAGACAACTTTCTCTTTGACACATTGCTTTGATTGCTTGTGATCTCAAAACACAAGTTAATTTTATGGGCAAAGTAAATCAAGTTGGTGTAATGGTGAGTTTGTTTATCTATTTATGTGTAGCCAGATGCCTTAATCTCATGAAGGATTGCCACAAACAATTCGCCTCCATGTCTCTGCCCCAAAAATAGTCATACAAATTTTAATCCCCAAAGCAAAAGTAGGAAATGTGTATAGCTCTGTAATGGGTTGAAAATGAGGTGATTTGAGGTGATTCAGATTCATAATGGTTGCTTGTTGGAAAGACCTTTTGTGCATGATAGTTGCTTCCAGGGTTAATGGTAACCAGGCATATACTGTAATATAAAGTGGAGTGACTTGGCAATTAATATTGAACGTGCACACTTCGTATTGTTTATAAAGGCTTGCATTTTGGCTGTGGTCATGTAATGGTGGCTTTCCATCTTCTCAATCTCAAGTAACCTTCATATTCTGTCCCATATCCCTGAAGTCACTATTCAATGTTGTATAGTTTATAAAGGCTCCAGTGTGCTTATGTCGGCTTGGTCACCTAATGGCGGCTTTCCATTTTGCTCAATCTCTAGTAACCACCCTATTCAGTCCCATATCCATAGTCTCACACTGTTCATTATTGTATCATTTAAAGACTCCAACCTGCTTGCATGTGTCAGTCGTGGTCAGCTAATGGCGGCTGTCCATGCTGCTCAGTCTCTGGTAGTCTCTCTGTTCAGTCTCTTATCCCTGAGGTCACACACTTCCTGACCTTATCCCAGATCTTTTTTAATCTGCTTTTCTGAACACTACCCTCATTTCTAGTGCTCAGTAATTAGACATGCAGTGGTCTGAATTTAGTCTTTTGGCAGCTTGCTCATTACCTACAGCATTTTAGATTTTTGGTGAGAAATGCAAAAGGGAAGAATTAAAACCATTCTGACACTTGTGAGGTAACGAGCATCTGGGTCATCCTATCAGTAAATGTAACTATGGACTTGTTACCTTCCTTCCTCAAGCATCATATTGAGATTTTGTAGTTAGGGAATGTACCAAGCCTTTTATCCAGTTAGCCAGCACAAGAAAATACAGGAGTGAACTTTTGCCGGCTCTTAGCATGCACAAAAATATGGTTACAGTTGGTTGTGAAGTATGGTCCTGATGGAGTCCCTCCTGTTGTCCTCAAAAACTGTGTTTGTGCTTACACCCTGCCTAGGTAAACTCTTTCGCCTTTGTCTCTCAACTTGTACCTTTCCTTCTTGCTGGAAGTTTGCTCTCATTCAGCCAGTCCCAAAGAAGGGTGACCATTCCCAACCCTCTAACTATCGTCCAATTGCTTTAACATCCTGTGTCTCAAAAGTTTTCGAGTCAATTCTTAACAGAAAAATTTTAAAGCATCTTTCCCGTCACAACCTTCTTTCTGATCGTCAGTATGGGTTCCGTCAGGGACGTTTCACTGGCAATCTTCTCACCTACCTCTCAGACTCTTGGTCATCCTCCTTTCGGGACTTTGGCGAAAGCTTTGTCATTGCACTTTACATCTCAAAGGCTTTCGATCGAGTCTGGCATAAATCTTTAATTTCCAAACTGCCCTCCTTTGGTTTCTATCCTTCTATCTGTGCCTTCATCTCTAGCTTCCTTTCTGGTCGTTCTGTAGCCGCTGTTGTAGACGGCCATCATTCCTCTCCTAGACCAATCAACAGTGGTGTTCCTCAGGGCTCTGTCCTATCACCTACTCTCTTCCTTTTATTCATCAATGACCTTCTAAGCTGTACATCTAACCCTATCCACTCATATGCTGATGATTCCACCCTTCACCTTTCCATTCGGTTCCTGCAACGTCCATCTCAGCAGTTACTTCAACAAAAAAGGGATGAGGCTATGGCACACCTAATGTCTGACTTGGCTCGTATCTCTGATTGGGGTAAAAATAATCTTGTTTTTAATGCATCAAAAACTCAGTTCTTATACTTATCAACCCGACAGAATCTTCCTCAGGATTACCCACTAATGTTTAATAATGAACAGTTATGTCCTGCATCATCCTTGAACATGCTTGGGGTTTCGTTCTCTCAGGATTTGTCTTGGAAAGAACATATTACATCTCTTGTGAAATCTGCTTCCAAGAGATTAGGTGTGCTAAGCCGATTCCCTGCACAGTTGTTGACGTTGTACACGGGTTTTATTCGCCAGTGTATGGAGTACAACTCTCATGTGTGGGGAGGCTCCCCACATGCAACTCTTCTCAATAGGGTGGAGTCAAAGGCTTTTCGTCTCATTAACTCTCCTCCTCTTACTGATTCCCTTCAACCTTTGTCTCTTCGCCGCACTGTTGCATCTTCATCTCTCTTCTATCGCTACTTCAATGGTCACTGTTCCTCTGAACTGACTGCTTGCATCCCTCCA
>JAGKTI010001724.1:48435-75977 GCA_018397915.1 Birgus latro
TCGCCGCACTGTTGCATCTTCATCTCTCTTCTATCGCTACTTCAATGGTCACTGTTCCTCTGAACTGACTGCTTGCATCCCTCCACCTCTACGACGGGCACGTAGTACCTGTCTAGCAACAAACTCTCATCCCTTTTCTGTCCAACTCTCTAATGCAAGAGTTAACCGTCACTCCCAGTCCTTCATTTATGCAACTGGTCAACTCTGGAACTGTCTTCCTCTGTCTGTATTTCCTACTTCCTATGATCTCCAGTCTTTCAAACGCAGTGTGTCCAGGCATCTCGAATTAAACGGATCTTGAATTTGGCTCTCTTGTATTGTTTTTGCTTTTTCTTGGAAGGAACAGTATGCAGGCCTGTGGCCTTTGGTTCCTTCTTCCTTGCATAAAAAAAAAAAAAAAAAATTGTAGTGCTTACATATTCTTTGTTCTTTGCTACTTAGTGAAATGGCAGACAGGGTGACATGGAGGCAATTTGTTTGTGGCCACCCCTTATAAGATTAAGGTTCCCAGCAACAGATAGATGCCACTTTATATATAAGGACATGACTCACACTTTTATCTTACAGGTTTGAGGCGTCTGGCAATAGATAGATCTATCTATCTGTCTATTGCCAGACGCCTCAATCCCGAGCGGGGTGGCCACAAACAAATCGCCTCCACGTCACTCTGTCCCCTGCCATTTCACTACCACGCTCCCAACTCACACCCCCCTCTCTCATATACCTCTCCACTCCATCCCTCCATCTCATCCTCGGCCTCCCCCTCCCTCTCGCCCCCTCCACCTCACTCACATACACTCTCCTCGTCAATCTTTCACTCTCCATCCTCTCCACATGCCCAAACCACCTTAACGTGTTTCTCCTAACGCTTCCCATCACGTCCTCAAGCACAGCACAACGCTCCTTCACTTCCTCATTTGTTAGTCTCTCTCTCCATGTGACTCCACATGCTCCTCTCAAATAACTCATTTCCACTGCTCTCACTCTTGACTTCTGTCCCTTCCAACATAGATAGATACTTTTTTCATAAAGTCCTTGGCTAGGCTGTTGAATCCTGAAAATAGTTATGCTGATTACCCTGGAGTGTACACCTTATGGCACGCCTTTGATTGGACCACCTTACCCCACAAGACAACCAGGCATCCAAACAGTAACTTAAATTCCATTAGTGTCTTATTCCTTTCCAATTGGATTTTTTTTTTAAGACCCAATTTGGCCCAAATTTTCATCCTTCAGCTTGTTTAACATAGCTTGGTGGTAGAGAAAGACAATGCTACAGGTCTAAAGCCTTTCCCCAGCATTTCTTCCTGACTAGCATTGTATTCTGTTCCAAATCTGTTCTTGCATCTCAGCATATAGGATGGAGAGATGTCGGTTTTAGGCCAAGTTAGAGTGAAAAGGGTATAGCTTTGTGTATACTTGCTTTCACCAGACCATTTTATTCAGTGTTTAACACATCAGTTAAGGGATTTTGTGTTCATTAATTTCCCTTTGTATCCTGTTGCCTAGTTATTATATCTTCTCACATCCTTGTCAGAAGTGTTATGATTCTTGGTGTTACTTCTTTTATAAGTGGGATATTTCAAAGGCTATTTGGCCAAGAGCCTTCAGAGCCGTCAGCGTAGTCTGAAGACTCTGCTTCTTTTCGCCAGATACGGTACATCAGCCAGATATTGTGGAACATAAAATAATCGGCTGTGCTGTCTCAAGAACCACTTTGCAATAGTCTTACCAAGCTTAAGTTTTACTGCAGTATAGCCTTAAAGCATTACAATTGATCATTATTCTGAGACAGCCTGGGGTTGAAAATTAAAACTTGTCTAGATATTCTGTGTCATACCATGACATAGTCAAGGCAATGATTGACTGTGTGTGTGGATGAGAAGATGTATAATGGATGCAAGAGTATATAGAGGTTGGGGGAGTGGACTTTCTGACCACCACTTGGTGATTGCCAGAATCAGAATCCAAACAAGATGAAGAGAGGAAGGGAAGGACAGGAGGAAGTATTTGTTACAAGGAGGGTAGAAAAGTTACAAGAGGATGGAATAAAGGCTGAATATAAAAGGGAAGTGGAGGAGCGATGGGGTAAATATAGATTGGAGCAGATGGGGACGTGGAGGGTGTGTGCAAGGTATTCGCAGAAGAAATCTGTGCAGCATGTGAGGTGGTGTGTCGGGTGAAGAGAAGACGAAAGGGGGTTCAGGGAACAGCATGGTGGACTGAAGAGGTGAGAGAGGCTGTGGCACAAAAGAAAGCATATAATGAATGGATGAGGAACGGGCGACGAAGAAGCCGAGACGGACGAGAGTTATATGTAGTGAGGAGGAGAGAGGTGAAAAGATTAGTAAGAGAGAGTAAGAAGAGAGTGGATGAGGAATTTGGAAGGAATTTGAGTGCAAAGTGGAGGGAATGTAAGAAAATGTTCTGGAAGGAGGTAGAGAGAGCTTTAACAGTGTGCCAATGAAGTCAGTGGGGGTGTGAAAGATAAAAATGGTAGATTACTAGTGGAGAAGGGAGAAAAAGTAAACAGATGAAGAGAACACTTTAATGAACTGTTGAACATAGAGATTGATAGTAATGCAAGTATAAGTGGATGGGGAATTTCAGGGAGGAGGAGGGTTGTGAGAAGAGAGGAAGAAATCACCAGGATGGAAGTGGTGGAAGCAATGAAGAAAGTTAAAATGGGGAAAGCCCCAGGAATTGATGGAGTGTGTGGTGAAATGCTGAAGCATGGGGGAGAGAGAGTAATAGAATGGATGTGGAAGGTGTGCAGATTGACTTGGGAGGAGGGTAGAGTCCCAGAGGATTGGAAGTCAGGTATAATTATTCCTCTGTACAAAGGAAAAGGGGAAAAAGCAGTGTGTGGTAATCATAGGGGCATTTGCCTTCTCAGTGTAATAGGAAAAGTATATGGTATTATACTTATTGACAGAGTTAGGGAAATTACTGAGGAATTAGAGAAGAACAGGGAGGTTTTAGGAAGGGAAGAGGTTGTGTAGACCAGATATTCATTCTTAGATCCTTAGTGGAAAAGTTTCTAGAGAAGGGCAAGAAGTTGTATGCAGCCTTCATGGATCTGGAGAAAGCATATGACAGGGTGGATAGACAAGGTTTGTGGAAGGTATTAAGAATATATGGAATGGATGGGAAGTTGTTGAAGGCAGTGAAGAGTATGTATGAGGGTGCTAAGGCTGCAGTGTGTGTGGAGGGCAAACTGAGAGAATCTTTCCATTTGAAGGTTGGATTGAAACAAGGATGTGTCATGTCTCCATGGTTGTTCAATCTGTATATGGATGGGGTTATAAAAGAGATACAAGGTCGGGCAGTGGATGTTGGAGTGGCCCTAGTGAGAGAGGGCAGTGTTTGAAAAATCCCTGTACTGTTGTTTGCAGATGATACTGTGTTGTTGAGTGAAGGCGAAAGGGAGCTGCAAGGCTTGGTAGATGAGTTTGGGAGAGAGTGTAAGAAACGGAATCTAAAGGTGAATGTGGGGAAGAGTAAAGTGATGATCTTCGAGAGAAGTGAAGCCAGTGAATGTACAGAGATTGGATGGGAAGGATATGGAGAATGTGAGTGAATTTAAGTACTTGGGCAGTGTGATGAGTAAGGATGGAAGTCGAGGGTGAAGTGCTCGAAAGGGTGCAGCAGGGAAGGAAGGTTGCTGGTTTGTTGAAAGCAGTGATAAGAAACAGGGAGGTGAGCATGGACGTGAAAAAGTTGTTACATGACAGTATTGTGATACTAACTCTGACATATGGAAGTTAAGCTTGGACCCTGTTGGAAGGACAGAAGTCAAGAGTGAGAGCAGTGGAAATGAGTTATTTGAGAGGAGCATGTGGAGTCACATGGAGAGACAGACTAACAAATGAGAAAGTGAAGGAGTGTTGTGGTGTGGTTAAGGATGTGATGGGAAGCGTTAGGAGAAACACGTTAAGGTGGTTTGGGCATGTGGAGAGGATGGAGAGTGAGACTGACGAGGAGAGTATGTGAGTGAGGTGGAGGGGGCGAGAGGGAGGGGGAGGCAGAAGATGAGATGGGGGGATGGAGTGGAGAGGTATATGAGAGAGGGGGGTGTGAGTTGGGAGTGTGGTAGTGAAATGGCGGGGGACAGAGTGACATGGAGGCGATTTGTTTGTGGCCACCCCGTTCGGGATCAAGGCGTCTGGCAATAGATAGACCATGAAGGATTAAAGGTAGAACTACTTTACTTGGTATACTTAACTGTGATGACTTAAGGTGACATGCATATGACCTCAAGGTCCCATTATACCTTGGCTTCTAGTAGGCAGTGGTTGAGAAATATCAGAATTGTCCTTGGACAAATGGATGGTGTTAGTTATTATATAACTTCATAGCAAAGTGTTTATAAATCCTTCCGTTAATTGTTTTCACACTGTTCGTATAGTATCACTCGGTCGTATCTTATAAAGGCTCCAGCATGCTTGTATGCATTGGCTTTGGTCATGTAATGGCAACTTTCCACACTGCTCAATCTGTGGCATCCCCCCTATTCAGTCCTGTATCCCTGCCAGATTTTAATTCAGGTTTTGACACTTGGGGCCAAGTTAAGATAAATTAAGGTATGTAAGAAAGATGCAGTAGCTTAGGAAGATGTGCTAGGAACATATTAACCTAGACTTTTGACAAACTTGCACTAAAATTAACATGCGGAAAGGATGTAGAGCCATAGTATTGTCTTTTTCTGCCACTGAAATAAGAAATAAGCTGCAAATGATGAAAATCTGGCCCAAGTTTGAGTGAGGAGTATAGTGTTATTGGTAGTATTGTGTAAATGGTTTGATACTAATTTTTATATTTTCTTTCAGGATATGACAAGATATGGAGAAACTGATGATAGGTGCAGTAATGAAGTTGAGGTGAAAGACATGGGTGATGGAGAAGTTGAATGAGGAGAAGCTGAGGATAGTTGCAGTAATGAAGTTGAGGTGAAAGACATGGATGATGGAGAAGTTGAACGAGGAGCAAAGAAGTGGACAACGAGCATGAAATAGCTTGATGTACCTGATGCCAGCTCATTGGAAGTCAACGTTTTAAGGTAAGACCAACTTTCTTTTAACCGTAATTGACACATTGCTTTAAAAGGGAGCCATGTCATCCCAAAACCTTTAAGTGAAGAAGTTAATGTAATGTGTCAAACCTTCATATCCCCTTAAAGATTGTTTTCTAAGATGCTTGGCTGGAATCTTATACTTTCCCCAGTGTTTGATTACTTAGTCAGAATTATAAAAGAATCGGTTATTTCCATAGTTCCTTTATAAAATAAGTAATTGCATATTTGCTTAATAAAAGAATCAAGTTATTCTGTACTTGTAAAAACACCTCATGTCCTGTACAATGGTTGATCTGCTCTAGTCTACCTGGTTGAGTAGACCTGTCAACTGCAGGCAAGCAAGCACCCTTGCAGGGATTTCCCATGCAGTGTACTGGTGTTTCCATGCAGTTAACAGTGCCCCACAACAGCAAGGCACTAGGAAAGTGTGGTTTGGTGTCTCTGTGGATGCCACATTTGTCTTCAGCCAGCTAACGGGTTCACTGTGGTAGGCTTGTGGTGTGGTTATATGGTTACCACCCAGCATTGTAGTTGTTTGGTTGTATGGTTACCATCCAGTACTGTAGTTGTTTAGTTGTATGGTTACCACCGAGCTTTGTGAATGTTATTTGGTTATATGGTTACCACCCAGCATTGCACTGGGTTACAGGAAACCATTGGCGACTAAAAGGAAATGAAGAAGGAAGGTCATATTGATCAGTGAATATTGTTTGGAAACTTAAAATGAACTGGAGTATGGTTGGCATTGTGGAAGGTCTGCAGCCACTGGATTAATAATTTACTTTCACCCCCCTCCCCCCCTCCTGTTCCACACGCACGCACTCAAAAGTATAACAGCTTTTTGAGAGCAGTGTGTCAAAATTGGAATGTTCAGTTGGTTAAAGATATTGGTATAGCCCTTCAGCCTGGGAATTCGTAAATAATTGCTGGTAATGCCTGATGTTAGGCACAAACTGCTACCCTCAGAATGTCACCTTGTATACTGTTTATAATTTTACATTTTTATTCAGCTTGCATTGTCTTTGGCTTAGGGGTTAAGTAATGTCTTCAGAAAGTGTCATTATTTCTCTATACTCATCAGTGGATAGGGGAATAAGTGGGCTAGGAATAATTCGGAAATGAAAAGGAATAATTCAGTATGCTGGGTTGGGAATGATTGTTATTGCATTTGTATAGTGGACAACAGGTACTGCAGATAGGTATTAGGATTGAACAATACAGATAGTCTATTGTTATACGAGATTGTACAGTGTACACATTTAATCACTGAACAATAAGCAGATACTCTGTAGTTTTACGAAATTGTGCAGTGTACACATTTTTTTTTCCAAATGGGGATTGAAACCAGTTTGAGAAGGTTTTATAGTGAAATGAAAGCATCATTGCCATAGCAGTTCAGTAATCCCATCAGCAAACATCGTAAAGTACTTTGAAATCAACCTGCTTGCATGCATTGGCCTTTGCGACCTAATGGTGGCTCTCCACACTATCTCAGGCAGCTGTCCTATCAGTCCGTTATCCCGGAGTTCATTTAGGGTTACTCAGGAAACATTTCTTCTCTTACAAGCTTCAGATCACTATCAGTGGTTGAGACATGCGCAGCCGCACATAAATAATAGCCAGCAGTCAGTCTCAGGCAGACCTGTCAACTGAAAGCAAGCAGCTGGCCCTGCAGAGTTGTCTTGTGCAGTGAACCAATCTTATGTGGCTGAGAGTGCCAGTTATAGTGGTTCCTGGGTGGACACCACATTTTTCATAGTTAACAGGCATCATAATAGTCTGCCACAACAGTTATTTGGCTTTGTGGTTACCAGTTATAAATGGTTCCTTGAATTATAGGAAACTATTTTTCACTCAGTGTATGTGTAGTAATGTCACATCAGTTAACGGTCATTATATTAGACTCCACAGAATTGTTTTGTTATATGGTGATAAGTTGTCCTGAATTAATGTAGGGCAAGTTTTCCTGAATTAATGTAGGGCAAGTTTTCCTGAATTAATGTAGGGCCTCCTGATGTGTAAAAAGTAGACATAGGCCAGTTTAGTGTAGTGTGTTTTATTAATTGCTGATGACAGAATACATAGTTCAGAACACCCCTTGCAGTGTCCATCCTGTCCTGTTGCCCCACCAGAACAGTAGGGGCCCTGGGCTAGGCTGGTAATTCCTGAAAATATAGTAATAAATATTAGTTGGAAAATACAGTAATTATTAGTGTACTCTTGCCTTGGACCGGCTTAACCACCCAATGCGTTAATTTTTTCACTATTTGCCCAAAAATAATCGGGTTAGGAAACTGCTGTTTTGTATATTAGTTTTAGCTTAGAACACAGTAAGGTAATAGTCTGTTACCATTTTAAGGTACTTTATTACTATTTTATCCAGCTTAGAATGTCCAGTATACAGGTTAGAACACATTGAAGGGTAGTGTCCATTAATATTATTTCAGTTTAAACAATTTACTTAAGGTGTGTATTGTCCATTATTATCTTTAGTCTATTTTTTTCTTTGCCATCAAGTTTAAAAGAGCTTAACCAAATGTTTAAATAATTCACTATTGCATTTTTAAGATTAGTTATAGACTCTTTAACATATGCTTCTGTGTTTTTTATATTTCTGTACTTTGTTTATTTTATATTTCTGTACTTTGTTTATTCACACACACACACACACACACACCATGGATGCTTACGTCCTACTCACTCATGTATGCACACATTGGCTTACTTATTACTCACACACACTACACGGATGCTTACATCCTACTCACTCATGTATGCACATGGCTTACTTCTTACTCTCTCACACACGCACAGAGGCTTACATACTACTCACTCGTAAACGCACACATTGGCTTACTAAGATTCTTATACTCATACACACATGGACTCATATATACACACGTTGGCTTTTGTTTGAGACTTACACATACACAGAGGGTTACTTCTTGGACTCACACACACACACACACACACACACACACACACACACACACACACACACAGAGAGGCTTATGTCTTGGACTCATATACACACACATGGGCTTATGTCTTGGACTCATACACACACACGGGCTTATGTCTTGGACTCATACACACACACACAGGCTTACGTCTTGGGCCCATACACACACATGGAGGCTTACATCCTATCCACTCATGTACACCCATGGAGGCTTACATCCTACCCACTCATGTATGTACATGGAGGCTTACATCCTACCCACTTGTGTATGCACATGGAGGCTTACATCCTACTCACTCACTCATACACATGGCAGCTTACATCCTACTCTAATGTATGCACATGGAAGCTTACATCCTGCTCACTTGTGTATGCACATGGCTTACATCCTACCCACTGGTATATGCACATGGAGGCTCACATCCTATCCACTGGTGTATGCATGTGGAGGCTTACATCCTACCCACTGGTATATGCACATGCAGGCCTGATGGCCTGTACAAGCATTCCCCCCCCCACACACACACATGCTGACAGCCTCATGTACACATGCCTTCAGTGTCATGTATGCATATGCCTACCCATGTGTACACACATAACCCACACATACACACAGTTGTATCCTTGCACGCCCACTTACCCACTTGGCCTGAAGATCCTGATGCCATCCCACCCGAGGGGCCTCAGGACACTGCTGCCATATAGATGGGTAGATTATAGTAGGGAAATAGAATCCATTTCAGGCTTGATAGTGGTGTTATTAGCACAAATACTAAAACTTAAATTTTTCTTGCAGGTGTGATGTCAGGATTACCACTGAGCTGGGGTGAGTTGTCAGGCTGCCACTGAGACCCCAAGACAATGCCACTACTGCTGTCACCCCAAAGGCCTCCTGAAAGATGCAAGCTGCTACTCTAGAAGCACCAAGAGACATGCACCACTTAACACTGCCAGCTCAGGGGCCTGACAAGATGCCATCCCACCAGAGGCACCTGATGAGAGACTGCTGCCACCCTAGAGGCCTTACAAGACTGCCATCCTACCAAAGGGACCTGATGAGAGACTGCTGCCACCCTAGAGGCCTTACAAGACTGCCATCCCACCAGAGGGACCTGAGACTGCTGCCAACCTCGAGGCCTTACAAGACTCTGCCATCCCACCAGAGGGACCTGATGAGAGACTGCTGCCACCCTAGGGGCCTTACAAGACTCTGCCATCCCACCAGAGGGGCCTGATGAGAGACTGCTGCCACCTGAGGGGCCTGAAGATGCTGCTGCCACCCCACCTGAGGGGCCTGAAGATGCTGCTGCCACCCCCACTTGAGGGGCCTGAAGATGCTGCTGGCACCAAGAGAACTGGCCTTCAAGAGGCACCAAGAGGAGAACCAGCCTTCAAGAGGCACAGAGGAGAACTGGCCTTCAAGAGGCACCAAGAGGAGAACCGGCCTTCAAGAGGCACCATTTTGAGGCACTGGAAACGGAAGCCGAGCAAAGGGGGGTGGGTGCTAGTTGCCCACCTGCCCATCTGGTTCAGTTCATCTTGGCCTTTGTCCGAGAGTTCGGCAAAAGAAACTACACAGTTTTTCGTAACTTTGAATTTTTTATTTTTTTTTTAATAATTTTTTTTTTTGAGATTGGCTTGTAGTGTTTCTCCGGAACCTTTTTTAGGTATCCGAATGAATAAATGAAAAATGTTTTTTTTTGGTATCTATTATTCCCTCTGTAGATATAAGTCCAAAACCACTATATACATAAGTTGCTGTATGTAGGATAAACAGCACTTGCACATCCAAGAGCACTGACTGGCCTGGCATAAAGGTACTTAGCATCATAGCAAGCACTGCTTTTGCAGCACAGAGACTATGAGCATTGATTACCAGCATTAACACAGCAAGCACTATATATTAAGACTTTCATATGACTGCAGGTATTAGGAGCACTAGTGCTGCACATCCTATGACCCTGAGATACTCAAGAAGCACTGGTACTGGACATCCTATAACCCTGACAGTATTATTACCAGCACTATATATTAAGACCTTCATATGACTGCAGGGACTATTTCTATAGGAGCACTAGTGCTGGACATCCTATGATCCTGACAAGTATTATTACAAGATCAGGCTGACTTGATGAAACAACCTTTGAAATGCTGTCATTTTTGTGTTTGCCACTACAGCCAGTGAACACTTAGGGCTGTAGTCTTAAACTGTGGGAAGGCATTCACCTTCCCCTATCTGTGTATCTTTTGGTAGTCTTAAAGGGATAGCATTCCCTTGGGAACAGGAAAGGATTACCTTGGCATACTGTATTGGTCCAGTACACTATGCTGAGGTAATCCTTTCCCGTTTCCAAGGGAACGCTATCCCTTTAAGACTACCAAAAGATACAGATAGGGGAAGGTGAACACCTTCCCACAGTTTAAGACTACAGCCCTTAACCCCTTCACTACAATGACATCTTTCAGTATTATATTATTGCTATCTCCAGATTATTTTATTTAGCTCATGAAAGAAGACCTCTCATACTGAAGGGGTTCATGTCACCCCTTCAGCATGCCAAGTCTCCACTAAGCTAAATAAAATCATCTGGAGATAGCAAGAAAGACAAAGATGTCATTGTAGTGAAGGGGTTAAGTGTTCACAGAAGCTGCAGTAACAAACACAAAAATGAGAGCATTTCACAAGCTGTCTCATCATTATTAACCTCTTCAATGTGGTGACATGTTTTTATTCTTGCCAACACCACTTATTTTATTCAGTAATGTCAAGCCTTTAACTCCTGCAGGTTAGAGACTAACTGACTGAATAAAATAGTATGTCAGCAAGAATAAATAATATGTCATTAGACTGATGGTGTTAGAATGTAACCATGAGGGGGAAGGCAAGCTCTTGTATTACATTTACGATTATTTCTGAAGAACGGCACGAAAATCTTACTAGTACGTTAATTTCTGAAGCACAATGTACCGGTAAATTATGTTAGCTTCTCAAAAACGTACTGAAAATCTCTACTGCTGATGCTAATATACCAAAGTACTTAAAGAAAATCACTAGTGCTGTTAAATTTACAATAATAATTCCTGGTGCTATTGTATGTTAACTTCTGAAAAACGTAATGAAAATCGCTGGTACTGTTCAATACACGATAACTATTCAAGCACATAATGAAAGTCTTACGTTAATTTCTGAAGTATGTACAATAATGAAAATCTCTACTTTGTAATTAAAAAGGTGGTACTGTACTGAACAACAATGTGTAATGTAGGATGCAGGCTGATGAAATATGATTGCCACAGGCATCCCATAACTGTCCATTACAGAGCTTGCCTTCCCCCTTTCTGATTACATTTTAACTCCATCAATCCAATGACATTTTATATATTATTCTTGCCACATCCAGACTTTTAATATATTTTTTGGCAGAAATTAATATGTTTATGGAGCCTTCAAAGCTCCACCACTACAAAATTTAAAGCTCCATCACTAATAACTATATCATCAAAGTTAATAAAATAGTCTGGAGGCAACAAGAATGAAATACAGTTGCTTCCCGACTTACCAACTAAACTGGGATTAACAAATGGTCTGTTATACTCTCAAAGTTGAAATAAGCTTAACTAGGATCAAGCGTTGGTCTATTATGCAAGGTCAAAGTTGATATGAGCTTAATTGCTACTCATCAAAGCAGAAATGAGCTTATCTAGGATCAAGATTTTAACTGTTATGCAATGTCAAAGTAAAAATGAGCTTAACTGGCCTCATGAACTGGTCTGTTAATCAAAGCAGAAATGAACTGAACTCAAATCAAGAACTGGTCTGTTAAGTCAAAGCTGATACAAACTTAACTGAGATCAAGAATTGGTCTGTTACTCTCAAAGTTGAAATACACTGAACTAGGATCAAGAACTGGTTTGTTGCTCAAAGTTTTTTGTCTTTAGTCTTGCTTAAAATCAAAGTCAAAATGAGCTGACATGAACTTAACTGAGATGAGCTAAATTGGTTTCATCAATCAGACTATTATCCAAAATCAGTCAAAATGAGCTTAACCGGGATCACGAATTAGTCTATTATGCAAAGGCAAAGTCAAAATGACCTTAAATGGGATTTGCAAATTGGTCTATTACTCAAAATATCAAAGTTGACATTCACTAATACTATAGGTGAAGCCAAATAAATATAAGTTTACTTATACTGTATGTGATGCCAGATATTTAAAATCATTACTAAAAACAAGAAATATAAGTGTAGAAATGAATACTACTATTGTGTTTACTTCAAATAACTTTAATCATTAGCATCACTAACACTGATGACTGTAAGTACTCTACGCAGTTTACTGTAGTACTGTAATGTATTACTGATATTACAACTCTATAGTGTACTGTGTATCCACTGCAAAAATATCAATAAATGCTTCTCAAAGTATGTTCGTAAGCACGGACCACAATAGTATCAACAGTCATACAAAAATTTCATATCTGTAAATTTCGTAAGCACAGATCATAAAAATATTTAATGCTTCTCTAAAAATGCTCACCTCTATACATGTTCTTAAGCACAGACCACAAAAATATCAATAACTGCTTCTCCAGAAAGGGTTCGTATCTTAAGTTTGTAAGCACAGACCACAAAATATAAATCTCAAGAAAGGGTTCATATCTATAAATGCTACTCAAAGATGATTTGTAAGTTCATAAACAAAGACCATAAAAATGTAACTAATCATAAAAAGTGTTGGTAATAAAGTTGGTAAGGTGGGCAACAACTGTACATGTCACCATAACATAAAGAGGTTAATAAGAATATATCCCTATGTCTCCCCAGTGTGACTCCCAATCAGTTATGCAATACAGGACTTCAAGAATAATTACCCATAAATTACTCAATTAATATGGAGGGTTATTGATTACTCCTCTTAATATTCACTGTTTTAAATGGTAATATTCTGATACAATTTATACAGAGCAATTCCTTGTCATAATTCTCATCAGTTGCAAAAGATCTCAACTTTGACTATATTTGTGGGAAACTGGCAATTTAGCTTTCTATATGCACTTGTGGAATTTTAACAAGCTTGTATTTAATTAGAGAGAAGAATAAAGAATAAAATGTCCAAAGTATGGCAATTTAGCTTTCTACAGATACACAGGGAATCTTAGCTGTCTATACTTCCTTATGCAATTGTAACAGCCTTATATATCTCAAATTTACTGAGGATCTGATTATGATTTAATTACCAAAAAGCACTAAAAAGGCTACTTGCGATTTAACATTAACACTGATACAAATGAGTCTTAATTACAAGGAACTCTAATGTATTAGTAGTACTTTCCTTTATTCACTGTAGACTTTAGATAAAAATGAGACTTATTAAAGGACAAATGAGATTAAAGGGGCTCTGGTATTATTTATTAAGAACTTTATATAGTAAGAAATGAGACATGACAAGCAATTTCTGTAAGCTGTACTTCCTCCATTTATTACTGATATGTATTAACCAAGTAATTCTGAAGTTACTATTCTTCTATTAACTTATTTACAGTTATTTCATTTACTTCCTGGTGTTACCATTTATTACCATTACTTATTTCTTTATACAGTAACCAAGGGGACTCATCACAAGGAATTTCCATCTCCTATCCTTCCATCAATTATTTTTTCTTAATTATTTACAAGACTCGTCACAAGGAATTTCCATCACTTATCCTTCCTCCATTTATTACTATTTTATTTTGTTACTATGGAGTTTATACAGTAACCAAGGAAACTCATCACAAGTAATGTCCATCTGTTATCCTTGTTGCATAACTGATTGGTAGTCTGGGGTCAGGCTGTCCCTAACATTAACCACTTTAAGCACAGCAGTGATTTTATATGTACTCTTGCTGCCTTCACACAAATTTACTCACATCAGAGGCTTTATCAGACTAGACGAGCTAGTTTTGTTAAAGATAATACTGAAAAACTGAGTCAAAATATGCTGCTGCCTTTTGAACTGTTTTTGTAAAAGATATACTGAAAAACTGAGTCAAAATCTGTTGCTGCCTTTTGAACTCAAAGACTAGATTGATATAAGTAACAGTGAAAGTTTAAGTCATCAAAAACTGTGACTGCTTTTTGAGCTGAGAGACTATCATGCCGTATTGGACAATTTAGGGCCATACATAATATACTGAAAAATTACGATAAAATCTGTACAGGTTATGCACATAAAAGCTACAGTGAAAGATTACGTTAAAATTTGTTGGTGCTTTTCAAATTGAGAGACTTTCAATTCAAACTAAACACTTATAACAGCTTCATATCATCATCATCATGCCTGCACACACTGGCCCTGGTTACCTAATGCCAGCTCTCCAAAATGCTCAATTTCTAGCAGCCTGGTTTCCTGTAAGCCAGGAAACCATTTACAACACTGGGTGGTAACCATATAACCAACCCGTGTGTGTTTCCTGTGTCAATAAGTGGGTTGGTGGAGGGTTAGTGCCCCTCCCTGTAAAACAACTAACTCAAAAACAAACAGCCAACCCTTATGGGGCATCTGGCTATAGACAGATAATCCCTCTAATCAATTTTATCCTGCTGCTCAGTCTCTAGCAGCCTCTCTAATCAGTCCCTTATCCCTGAGGTCACATCTTCTTCAGTCTGCCTCTCGCAATCCTACCCTTAATACTACCACCCTGATGAGTTAATTTATTTGAAGGCAGCAAGAGTAATAAAATAAAATGTCACTGGAATAAAGTGGTTAATACAGAGTGGCACAAGTCACTTTATACGGAATATTATACCAACTCTTACTAATAAAGCAAGCAGTACATATAACACTGAATATGCACACACAATAAAAACAGTGAAAGGCTGGTATTTAGTAAGCCTGCAACCATGAATCACACACTTATTTTTACTATGGCCATATCATATCATTAAACTGAACATCTTTTAGATTTTTTTTTTAAATCACAATGCAGCTTCCCTTGTAAAAAAAAAAAAATAAAGTAAAATCTTTTTAAAAAAGGGAGGAAGGGGGGTAAAGGTGGACAAAGCTCATAATCATACTTCATATATTTATTTCCTTTTAATAAATTACAATAATAATAATATTGTAAGTAACAATGTCATAAGCAAAGTGAAATACACACTGAGGAGGACAGTATCAGAATTAACCATTTAAAATATTCTGAGGGAGTGAAAGTATCAGTTGAATATTTCATTTGAGAGTCGGTGGAAAAGATTGGGAGGCAAAGGAAAAAAAACGGAGCAGACTGAAAAGATTGAGAGTTGATTGAAAAAATAGGGAAGTGACTGAAAAGATTGGAAGCTGATTGAAAAGATAGGGAGCTGATTGAAAAGATAGGGAGCTGATTGAAAAGATAGGGAGCTGCTGATTGAAAAGATAGGGAGCTGACTGAAAAGATATGGAAGTGTAATGGGAGGTGGTTGCATATATTTTGGGTATGATACAAGGTGGGGTGTAAACCTTAGCTACTTCACTGTTTATTGTGTGTGTTGGTAAGTGCTACATGTTCCACTACACCAATTATTACATCCACATACAGTACACCAATTGTGTTTATTAGCACCAATTTCAGCAGCAATTCTTCATGTATAAACTACCCATTTTTTTTGTAAGTGTTCGTGTCCTGTTTATAAAGGCTCCAGCAGTCTTGTATGTATCACCTAATGGTAGCTCTCCATGCTGCTTGATCTCTGACAGCCTCCCAATATGAGAACTATTCTGTGTACAGCATGACCCTGCAAGGGCAGTTGCTTGCCTGTGGCTGATGGGTCTGATCAATCAAACAGACAAAATACTAATCTGATATAATTGCTGCTGACCTCTTCCTCCCCCCTTCTCATTCTGTGTCTATCCTCCCCCCTTCTTATTGCTCTCTTATCTTCCTGTCACTTTTCACAGTACTACTCTTCTTTCCACTTTAGGTGGCTCTACACTGAGTGGCAAGCCAATGGTTTCCTATAACTCAGGAAATTATTTACGATGCTCAGTGGTAACCATATAACCAAATATTGGGGTGATGTGAAGTCTAGTATGGTGTCCTTGTTAAATGAGGAGATGCAATGTGGCTTCCATCTAGGAACCAGATCTCTACACTATTCTACCTCACTGTGGTAAAGTGCTGTCAGTTGCAAGAGGCAATGAACTGAACAGCTTGCCTGTGGTTGATCAGTTACAAAGACAACAATAACACCTAAAAAAAAGGTTCTAGTACAGTCAAAATTTAGGGTTGTACTAAGGTCAGAACTATCTTGGTGTTATAATAAACTCAGGTACTGTAGTGTAGGTTTGTATAACTCACTATCACTGCTGTGTGTAAAGTGACTTATGCCCACGCTGTGTTGGCATAATACCAGGGCTGGCCTATTAAATTACACAGTCGAAATGGGTGGAAAATGGCCATGCCCCTCACTAGCTTTGAAAACATACCTAAGGAAATGTGTGTGAAAGCTTACTAAGAGGTCTGAAGGAAGGAGGTGGAGTGTTTTGGAGAAGGTGGAGAGTCTCGAAGGTATAATGGAAGAGTCTTGGAGGAGGAGCTTGAAGGAGCTTTGGAGAAATCTAGAGCACCCTGGAGGCAAGTATGGAGGGAACTTGAATCCTGCAGGAGTCTTCAGAGTCTAAAAGTGGTCCTGGTAGTTTCTGTGGCAGGACATAACACAATCTGTAAATATCATGACTGTGAGCAAGAAATAAAGAAAAAATAAATAAACTCTATCAACCATTATCCACTCACTTGATGTAGTGATGCCTACTTCTTCCTTCACCTATTTTTGTCTGCATGTCCTCCTCTCTTCCTATTTCTCCCATCTTTCCTGTCACTTTTTAATACTCTTCTTTCCTTTTCAGGCAGCTTTACATTGAGTGACAAGCCTAATGGTTTCCTGTAAGCTAGGAAACCATTTACAACACTGCATGGTAACCATATAACCAGATAACAGGGTGATGTGGAGTCTACTATGATGCCCCAGTTAACTGGATGGAGAAATGCAAATGTAGCATCCACCCAAGAACCAAACCACCACACTTTTCCCCACACCCAACCAAAAATCCATATATCTATCACCCAACCTTTTCTGCCATACATAAATACCTAATATAAAATTCATCATCTTTTTTTCTATCTATCTATTGCCAGACACCTTAATCCCACAAGGGGTGGCCACCAACAAATAGCCTCCATGTCACCCTGTCCCCCAGCTCACACCCCCCTTTCACTTTGTTTCCTATCTATAAATTTATGTGAGTGGTGGAGATGTCTTCAAGTGGTGGCAATGGTATGACTAGGGGGTAGAGCTGCCTGGTTATACAATGTCCCTCACTGCACTCCCTATCCCCCATAAGAAGGATGGTGGACTATGGAAGAATGGAAGCTTTGGCCTGCAGTTCAGTTTAAATTTCAAAGGAGCCTGGGACTGCACTACTATATCTATCCATCCATCTATTATACTGTATATCTATCCATCTATCTATAAAAAATGCATGGGGTTGCAACTATCACTTCTACTAATATATATCTATCAATCAATTGAAAAATCACTAAACAGCCTAAAACCAAATTTGAAAAATGACTTGTTACATTTGAGGAAAAAAAATGAGGAGAGAGAGAGAGAGGAGAGACAGAGGGGAGGGGGAGGATGGGTAGAGGAAGATGGAAAGTGAAGAGGAGGAGGAGGAGGAAAAGAGATGAGAGAGCTAGGGAGAGAATGATGGAGTGGGAAGAGGAGGAGAGGGGTGAGAGACAGGGAGACAGGCAGAGGAATTTTGAGAAGGAGGGATAGGGTGGGGAAAATGGAGATGGAGAGGGAACAGGTGGAGGAAAGAGAACTCCCTGAGAGCCTTATGAACTGGAGAAGTCTTGAAAGAAGTGGATGAATTTTGCATCTTGGAAAGAAGCGTGAGGACAGGATGAAGGAAGCCTGAAGAGTCTTGAATTTGGGATGAGTCTTGATTCTTCTGAGCCCACAAACACCATCCTGTAAAAGAAAAATGAAGGTTACAGGAATAAGTTTTAGTAGCTCCTTATTTATCATCAACATCTCTTTTCCCCTGTATACTTATCATAATCATCATCATCCACACCTATTTTCCCATTCTCTGGCTATCTTCAGATCCTACACACACCATCCAGTGAGGGGGTGGGGATTTTTTTTTTAGCTTTTTAAAATAATAATAGTTTAGTTTTTGAAGGCTCCAACATGCTTGCATGCGTCGGCCTTGGTCACCTAATGGCGGCTCTCCAAGCTGCTCGATCCCTGGCAGCCTCCCTGTTCAGTCCCTTAACCCTTAAGTCACACTTAATGACCTCGTCCCATGTCTTTCTCGGTCTACCCCTCCCCCAATATTAACACCTCTCACCCTCTGTACCCAATTATCATCCCTCATCCTCTCCACATGTCCAAACCACCTCAGCCTACCTCTCCTCATCACAACACCAATACACTCAAGTCCCATCCTACCTCTCAACTCTTCCATCGTAAACCTAGCCCCCCCAGGCCACGCACGCAGGGACGCACTGCACATTCACCTAATCATTGTCATTTCTGTACGTTTAAACCTGCGAATATCCTCTTCCTTTACTGCCCAGGTCTCACTACAAACAGCATCACACTCCTAACATGCTGCATACAAAGACCCCTTAGCACGTAAGGAGAGTCCTCTCAATGTCAGGAGAGGCAACAGCTCCCTGAACTTCTTCCAACCACTTTTTCACCCTAGCACCGAGCTAACTCCAGCCCCACCTCCAGCACATAACATGTCTCCCAAATAACAAAACTCCTCCACACACTCAAGAGACTCACCTGCAAGTTCAACCCTCTCACGCCTAACAATCTCCACCTGCTCTCCCCGACACGCCGCACACATGAAATCAGCATTATCTCGAAGTCTACCTCTAATACCACTATATCTCTTGTGCACCCATTTATCGCAAACACTACACAAAATGGAATTACTTACCGCCACCAACCCTAGATATCATCACTTTTGTTTTATCTGCATTTACCCTTAAGCCCTTGTACCCCATACCATCTCTCCACTTCTTAAATCTTTCCTCCGTCTCCTTTTCATTCTCTGCAATCAACACCAAATCATCCGCATACAACATCTCCCATGGGAGTCCATCTCTGAAGTCACGTGAGAGGGCTTCACGCACCATGATAAACAAGGGACTCAAAACTGACCCCTGATGCACACCAACATTCACGGAAAACTCATCACTCAAAGCTCCATTCACTCTTACCTGGGTGCGAGCACCCATGTACATGGCCATAACCACCCTAACCAGCCATTCTTCCAACCCTCGCTTTCTCATTGCCCACTTCACCACCTCTATAGGGACTCTGTCAAAGGCCTTTTCCAAATCAATAAAAACAAAATACAATTCCCTTTTCTTTCCAATATATTTTTCCTGAAGCTGTCGAACAATGAATATGGCATCAGTGGTCCCCCTGCCTGGCATAAACCCAAACTGCATCTCATCGATATTCACTCTTTCTCTAATCATACCTTCTAGAACTCTCTCCATTACTTTCATTATCTCATCTAAGAGCTTTATACCTCTGTAATTTCCCCTTTCTAGAGCATCACCCTATCCTTTGTACACATTTACAATTACACTCTTCAGCCAATCATCTGGGACAACACACACATATATAATCCTATTTATCAGGTCAGTGACTAACCTCACCCCAGTATCTCCTGAGGCCTTCAACATTTCGGCAGTCAACCCAGACACACCTGCCGCCTTCCCCACCCGCATCCTGCCTAATGCCTGACTCACAGTAGCAGCGTCAATCAAAGGCCAAGGGCCAAACACTGGATCAGCGGGCTCCAAACCTTCTCTATCCCAATCAAACTCCTCATTCAACAATCGGCTATAATGCTCTCTCCATGCATCTTTAATATCCTCACTGTTCACCACTACCCTTCCATCATCATTCTTCACACACTGCTCACCTACAATGTCCCGATTATCCCTCTTCATCTTATTTGCCACCCTAAAAATCATATTTTTCCTTTCTCCATGATTTAGATTATCAAGCAAGTCTCTGTGACTCAGACTTCGCCCTGTATACCTCTCTTCTAGCCCTGCGCTTGGCAGCCAAGTACTCCTCCCTGTTACCACCATTTTTCCATTCCTGGAAAAGCCTTCTTTTCTCCTTAACTGCAGCTTCTACACCCTCATCCCACCACCAAGTTACTTTATGCCTTGGTGGGCCTCTTGTCCAACCGCATATTGCATCGGTAACTCTCAAGAGGTTGTTCTTAAGGGCTCTATACTGTTCGTTAACGCCTCTATCTACGGCTTCCTCTTCAGCCACCACTCTCCTCATCTCACAATAAAGGCATCCCTTACTGATTGGTTTCCCAGCTTCCATATTTTCCTCCTAGGTACATATGTCCTTCTCTTCACTCATTCCTTAAGCACCATGTCACAAATCAACAGTTTGTGCTGCTGCACACACTCCTCGCTTCCTATAGCTTTAACATCCCTCACTAATCTCTTATCAACCCTCCTGACCAGAAAATAATCTATCTGACTACTATTTCCCCCGGACTCATACATAATCAACCGGCTGATTCTTTTCCTAAAATGTGTGTTGCACACAATCATGTCCGTAGCCTCCCCAAACTCGAGTATTCTTTCCCCTTCCGCATTCCTCAAACCATATGCACATCCTCCATGGACTCCTTCATAACCTTGAGCTGCTTCACCCACATGACCATTTAAATCCCCTCCCAGAACCACTACCTCATCATCACCCATACCACTCACTACACGTATTAAATCATCCCAAAATCTATCTTTCTCTGCATCATCCAATCCTACCTGTGGAGCATATGCTGATATAACTGAAATCATTTTCTGCCCGATCAAAATTTTCACTACTAATATCCTATCACTTACACTCATAACATTCATGACATATTCCACCCATTTCTCTGCAACCAACACACCCACACACCCATATCCGTCAGTTCCCCCCTCCCAAAACAACTTACAGTAGCAATCCTTCCCAACAATCTTTCTGGCTGATCCACCCCTGTACCGGACTTCCTGCAAACATGCCACATCCACCCACCTCCTACTGAATGCCTCAACAACTTCCCCTGCTCTTCCTCTCAAACTTCCCACATTCCACGAACCCACCCTAAACCCCCTGGGTGATTTGCTGTCCTCAGGCTTGCTTTGGTGCTTGTTTTTGTAGTTCACAGTCAGTAAGATAAAGGGGGGTAAACATTCCAAAGGCCCGACCCATTGCACAGACCCAGGTCCAGGCAATGGATCTGGGACCCCTAGCCCACCAGCTTACCAGTGGCTGTGGTAGTGGCCTCGGGGCACCCTGCCAGGACAGCTGCAGGGACACCCTCCAAGTGCGGCTTGGCACTGCAACTGCCCCACCATTATACACCCACTGATAGGGCAGCCTCCTGGGGCGCTACTCCCAGGTTCGGGCCCCTCTCTATTGAGCGGAAGCGGCAGCCTGGGAACCACAATGCCCTGTACCCTCTAGCACAGGTTCGAGCCCCATCTTGCCCCGGACCCATGATCCATGCTGGCGGAACCCCAGTCAAGCCTTCCCCCAAAGTCCGCCACTAGGTAGCGGGGGCAAAGTTTTCTGGCCGCATGCCCTTGCTGGCGTCAACCCCTGTAACGTAGTGGGATATGTTGTGTAATATGTAAAGCGCATGTGGTGTAGTGCATAGGATAGTTAGTGGAAATGTTTGGGAGAGTATGCTGGTCTACTCTCCATGTTACTGTCACACTGAAAAGGTCAGCAAAGGGGGATGGTTCGGTAGCTAGTGAAACAGGAGCTCCAGCTCTCCCTATCAAAATAATAATAATAATGATGATGGTAATCTCATCACTAATATCAGGACCAAAAGAAAATTTTAGCTCTTTAAAACAATAACAATTATAATGTCATCATAAATGTCAGGACCAATTTGCCTAGCCCCAGGTTCTATGATTCTCTACGGGGCAACATAAGATGGGATGATGGATGATGATGATAACTGCCTCATGTCAGCACTTGTACCAATGAGGGCTATTTTTAAACCACACTTGTAAAATTCCCTCAGCACCCAGGCTATCCCTTGAAAGAAAGATGGTGGGGTGCAAGAGAAGGGCAAAAACTTCTACCTGCAGCCCACTGAGTCCACAATTCAGATGAACCTTGGGCTGACACCACCACCACGCAGTTTAAAAATTCCTCTCATCCTCTAAAATAAATTCCAGTCCCCCAAAACTCCTATAAACTGAACTAAATCCATCTGATAAAAAATACCTAAATAAAAATCATAATAAAAATAAATTAATAATAAATAATGATGTAGTCAGTTTCCTGCAGTCTATATGATCCTAGGGCCACCACCACCACAAGGGTACATGAACTGCCAACACCTTTCTGGCATTACATGACTGATAGAAAAGTTAATACAGGCAACCTTCATGCAACAAACACTTACGCAACAAAAAATCAGTGTAACGAAAATTGTGTTTTACTACCCTTCACTTGTTCAACAAATGCCTAGACTTGGTTTAACGAATTTTTTGGTTCTTTAATGAGTTTTGATCAATTGTTACGATATTTTAGACATTTCTAAAACACTTTTCTTCTATGACATTTTTGTCTCAAATTATTTTTATTTTACTCCTCAAGGTTAGGTTAGGTTAGGATATCTTCAAGAGTAAAGTAAAATAATTTGCAAGAAAGATGCCATAGAAGAAAAGTGTCTTAGAACTGTCTAAAATATCAAAGAAAAGGTTCAAAATTTCCTAATTCTGTTAGAGGTTGAAACAATAATTTTACCAATTTATGGTTTACCAATTATCAGCTGAATAATCCATCAGAGAAGCCAGTTGCATATAGTGACTAGCAGCTGTTGACAGCAGCGCCTCTAGCGACATAACGCTCGTACTAGTATTCAAAACAAAACAGCTGTAGCCATCGCAAGTTTGCATGTGCATTACTGCACTACTTTTCATTCACCATGCCTAAATGGCCTGCAACTAGCCCTTGCCAACAAGCAGCCAAGGGCTCCAGGAAGAGCTTTATGCTCATGACTAAGCTGGATATAGTAAGGAGGCACGAACATGGTGAAAAACAAACTATAGCTCGCCTCCATGATCTGGCACCGTCTACAGTGTCAAGTACCTTTAAATCAAGTGCCGTATGTATTTGTAGAATGTAGATGTACTGTACTGTATGTACAACAGTTGTAGAATATGAGTTATAAGATACACAAACATTTATTCATAATGAGCAAAGAACTGTGAATACTAGTAGATGGGGGGAAAAATTGGAAGTCTGGAACCAAACCCCATTGAACCCATGCTATAATGGGCTTGTGCAACGAAAAATCACATAACGAACGGTTTTCCAGGAACCTAACCCATTCGTTAAGTGGGAGACTACTGTACTGTATATGCAAGTGAAAATAACAATGAAAGAGACCTCAGAGAATTATAGTTATCATTATTGTCATCATTTCATTCATTCCATCATTTATCATCTAATCTACATGTTAATAATGGTGTGCGTTAGGCTGATGAAATAGGAAGAAGATACATGAAGGAAAATTATCAACAGTGCCAAATCCCACACAACTATATATAAATAAGTGGTTAAACTGAATGTTTCAGACTATACATGGAAACAATATAAAACAGACTTTGCACCCTCCACTCAATGTCATGTTACCTTTAGCTGCCTCTACACTAAGTTTTTTTTTTTTTTTTTTTTTTTGTGTGTGTCCGACTCTGGGCATAGGCTTCACAGCATGCTATCAAGGCCCAGTCGTCCTCCTACAATCTACATGTCACCACTTCGGCGCTTAACACCCACCGTCCATATTGAATACATGCTAGGGCTGTCTCATACAGGACTGGTGTATTGGTATTAGCGGGGTCATTTTTATGACATGTCGGCAGGTCTTCTGGTAGATCAGTAAAGCCTGATTTAATGAAATTCAAATCCTTAAACTGTTCCCTACACCAGCGAGGATTCGAACCTGGGTCCCATGGGACCGCAAGCCAACTCTCTACCAATCGAGCTACCCAAGCAGCATCGTAGGTCACTGGATGATAACCATATAACCAAATATTGGGGTGATGTGGTGCCTACTAAGGTGACCTTGTTGACTGGGTGGACACACACAAATGTGGTGCCCCTCCAGGAACCAAACCTCCACATTCCCTCCTGCACCAAGCTATGGCATGGTGCTGTCCACCACAAGGACACACTGGTTCACTGCATAGCATGGCCCTAAAGGGACAGATGCTGCTGCAGTTGATGAGTTGATGGATATGCTCAGCCAGACACACTCTACTACTGTACATCCAGATGGAGCAGCTCTGTGTGTTAATGGATATACCAGACGGCTACCACACATCAAGTTTCCTGAGTTGCAATAAACCATCTGGCCCATCACTCAAGTGTACAGTTACCTCAAGGCTACACATGTTTAAGGTAGTTAAGAATGAAAAATATACATTTATGTGTGTACAATGGAGATGATAATTTCAAACGTCTACATGAGAAGTTCCCACACCAGACTTTTCCTGGCAATTCCCAAGTTTTGCCCAAAATTTGATGATCCTCCCCTTCTTACTCCTACAGGGAAGAATCAACCCCCACAACCCCCGAGTCATCTTACATAACTGTAGAGTTTGTTTCCAGTTGGTGGCAAGAAATTTAGCAGTATTTTTTATTAAAAAAAAAAAGTTTTGAGAACATTTCAGAGACCCTGAACTTTTATGTACCATGATAATTCTTGGAAGGTTAAAATTCTGACCCTATTCCTAAAACCACTAATTAAAAAACAAAAATTGGGCAAATCTGGGCTGTCTGGACATTGCTACTCCTCACCCTGCCTTAGGCTGGGAAAGGAAGTCTGGATGATGATGATGAAAAGCCAAAAAGTATCTACCCATAAAATACATCAATACTATAACCAACCACTCATCAAAATGGCTGGTCTGACCATTTCACTAGGCAGTGTGCTGACAGTTATGGTTTCCTGCCTCCCTTTTACCATTTCTGAATCCTAGGCACATTTAACAAGGCAAATAATGATATGGGTGTGATCTCAGGAATATGGGACTGAACAGGGAGGCTGCCAGAGATTCAGCAGTGTGGAGAGCTGCCATTATATGGCCAAGGCCAATGTATGCAAACAGGCTGGAGTTTTTACAAATGATACAATAAGCAATACAGTTAACAATACTGACAATATAGCAAGGCTGCCAGACAATGAGCAGCATGAAAAGCCAAGTGACCACGGCCAATACATGCAAGCATGTTGGGGTCTTTATGAACAATACGATCTGACAAACAATACAATTAACAATACTGACAATCTAGGGAGGCTGCCAGGGATCAAGCAGTGTGGAGAGCTGCTATTAGATGATCAAGGCCAATGTATGCAAGCAGGTTGGAGGGTAATCATATAACCAAACCATACGTGCTCCCTACGTGTCAACAAGTGGGTTGGTGGAGGGTCAGTGCCCCTCCCCGTAAAACAAATACTGTAACTCAAAGTCAAATGGCCACCTCTTACGGGACTATAGCATCTGGCAATAAATAGATAGATAAGTTGGAGCCTTTATAAATGATATGATTAACAATACTGACAATCTAGGGAGGCTGCCAAAGATCAAGCAGTGTGGAAAGCTGCTATTAGGTGATCAACGCCAATGTACAGAAGCAGGTTGGAGCCTTTATAAATGATATGAACAACAAAATCATGCAAAGTACAGGTATATATAAACAGTTTTGAATCCTCTATACGAGACACCAGCTTACCAGTGTTGATGTCCTCAGAACCTGGTGAGTCCAAGGCAGAACTGAAGACTTAGACCTCTCAAGGAAGAATGATGCAAGTCTTGAGGTAGGGATGAGTCTTCGAGGAGGTGGAGGACATCTTGAAAGGGTTCTATGTCTTCTGAGTATCTTGATTGTGGTACAAAGCAATCTTGGTAGGTGTGATGGTTGGCTCTTGGTTCTGACACTAAAAATAAACATATAAATAAAAACATTAAATATAAATAATAATAACTTGGGTCAAAATCAAGTCCCTAATCACACAAAAAATAAAAAATAATAATAATAATAAATAAATAAATAACAATAATGCATCCAATCCTTTACTATCCCATCAGAAGCATAGGAATCCTTGGCCAGTTTTCTTGTGGTTATGGAAGCTCCCTAACACCTTCTCCTAAGTGATTTATTTGGCTTACAACACCTTACTGTCCTCTTCTTTGTCATATAAATCCCTCCAATAAAGGATTGCCATACTCTGCATAAATAACCTACAAAGGGATATTAACCTGCAACTACAGAAAATAAATCACTAAGGAAGAGGTGTTTGGGAGCTTCCTTCATGATGTCCTTCCTTCTATATTTCCCATTCCTCTGCAAATGAGAGAGAATATCCTTCCTTTACATACGAGTACTCTTTTAATGTGTCCTCTCTCTCTTCACCAGTTACACGGTTATTATCACATTTCCTATCTCTTTATCTACAGTCAAGTCGCCTAATTCACATATCTATAAGCCACGGATTTGTAATCAGCGGTACTTTGCCCAACCAGTCCCCCCCGCCACCGTCGAAAAAACTCGAAAATGCAGTTTCTACGTTCCAAAGCGGCTCATTTCCCAAGAGATTTATAATATCCGGGCAGCCATGATGTATTCCGCGGCTGCCAGCCAATCACAGCCCACCCCTGGTGGCAAGTGTGCACACTACAGCCGCCATGTTTTTACCTCCTGTCCCACCAACTACATGTGTTTCCCTGTGAGTTCTGAGCACTACCTGGTCTTTTCTTTGTCAAAGTTACCTCTCCCTGGGCTCCGTTATGGACGGCCCCAACCCCCCAAGGCAACGTTCGACCCAGCTGGGATCCAAGAAGAAGGCTCCTCTCAGTTATCGGCAGCGTTTGGACGTTATTCGCCGAGTGGAGAAAGGAGAGAAGTTTGCACACTTGGCCAGGGAGTACAGCCTGAACGAGGCTAACATTTTGAAGTGTGTAAAGGCCTATGGGGCTGGAGCATTTGATGGAGGTGTTCGCTGCCGAGACGAGCCATTAATATGAACTGAACGTTGCCTGGCTATATTTGTGTTGAGGCAGGCTAGGGAAAACATTCCCGTTGATGGGCCAGTATTGAGGAAGAAGGCTAAAGTGTTCCACACACTGGCATGTCGACGCCTCGGTGTAACCCCTGCCAAGCCCTTTCGTGAAAGCCAGGGTTGGTTCCAGCAGTTTATCAAGAGAAAGGGACTTAAGTCCACTGTATGGGTGAGTGAGCATCAGCTGACATGGCTGCGGCAGGAGACTTCCCAACTGTATTGAAAGCAGTAATTGATGAAGGAGGGAACTGCTGACTGACCAAAACATTATAGATGGCAGAGGCTGCCTGGTCAAGCACTGATTGAAGAAGTTAATTTGATAAAGTTTGTATGCTCAAGTGTCAACAAAACTTAC
>JAGKTI010001725.1:0-21255 GCA_018397915.1 Birgus latro
TCTTATCTGCCAGTTGTTCTCTGCATTCCTTCAGTACCCAATTAGAAATTCCATCCGGTCCTGTGGCTTTCCTTACATCTTGAGTTTCCAGTAATTTGTACACTTCCTGCACTTTCACTTTTGTATCTTTTATCACTACATTCCTAGTCTCTCCCTCCCCCTCCACAAACTCCTCTTCATTAGTAAAAACCGATTGGAAATATTTGTTCATTATTTCAGCTTGCATTGCCACATCTTTATGGACCTCTCCTTTTACTTTCAGTTTGGTGATTTCTTCCTTTTGCATCAATATGCCATTAACAAATCTATAAAACAATTTGGGTCCATCCTTACATTTGTCAATTATTCCTTTTTCAAAGTTCCTTTCTTCCTCCTACGAATTCTTGTATATTCATTTCTAGTTCTCTTATAATCTTCCTTTGTTCTGTTATTACCTCTCTTTCTCCATTTGTTCCACACCATGTCCCTCTCTTTTTTTGCTATCATACACCTTCTATTAAACCACTCCTTTTTCCTGTTTTCTTTCCCACTTACTCTTGGAACATATTTTTCCACTCCTGAATTACAGAGGTCTAAAAAGATATCTCACTTCCTCTGAATCTCTCTTGTTTCTCTGAATTTCCTCCAAGCTGCATTTTCAAAAAATTTTCTCAATTCTGTAAAGTTTGCTTTCCCAAAGTTGTATCTTCCCTGCCTATAAAGCTCGTCTCTTGGCAACACGTTCCCTATTATCATCTGGAACTCAATGACCACATGATCACTTTTTCCTATAGGACACAGATATTTCAAAGATTCAATTACGTCAGGTTCTTTGGTTAGCAGTAAATCTAATCTTGCTGGTGTGTCATCACCTCGGAATCGTGTCTCTTCTTTGACCCACTGCGTCAATACATTATTCGTTATGATGTTAAAGAATATTGTGCCCCACGCATCTTCGCCGCCTCCTGAGTTGCAATCCTCCCAGTTCACCTCTTTACAATTAAAATCACCCATTAGAATTATATTGTTGCTTTTCTCAATCACTTTCTGTAGATAACTAACCATGTCTGACAACATCTCCTGGTATTCATCATAAATCCATGCTCTTGTCTTAGGGGGAACATATACTACTGCTATATCTCTGTTACAGTTCTCTCCAGTTTCTAATTTCATATTTATTGCTTCAGCCCTACCCTCTCCCATTTCCACAGTATCTACACTTAAGTTGTTCTTCACTGCTATCATCACTCCTCCCATTTTTTCTTTTCTGTCTCTTCTCCACAATTTGTATTTGCCATCTCCCATATGGATATCGATATTCTCACTTAACTTAGGCTCTACAAAACACATAACATCAGGTTCATGTACCCTCAAGAAATCGTTGATTTCTAACATTGCCGATATTAGTCCATCAACATTAGTTTACGTCAAACTTTTTTCATTATTACTTATACCCTCTTCTCTCCTCCTCTCCGTCAGTACCACTTCCTCAATTTCTGGTCCATAACTGTGCAATAAAACACTGTCTTCTCCTCCTCCATTCTCTGTTCGTTTTTTGCCTTAGCTTCCTTTACTAACTCCTTTATTTTAGCTCTTTCTTCCTCATTTGCATCTCTCCTTATCCAAACATTTTCGAACCTCTCTTTGTCTGCTAATTTCCATGTCATATTCATGATCTCATTTACTATTACCTGGGACTTAAACTTCACCTTCAATGGCCTCGCCCCTCCTTCCTCATACTTACCTAACCTAAACACTTCTTCAATCTCTTCTTGGGCTTCGTTGTTACCCTCCATGACTACTGATATTATTTCTTTAGCTTTATTCAATTCTCCTCTTTCTCTTTCAGATCTTATTGACATACGTTTTTCTTTTCCCCCTGAAATTATTACACATTTTTTCTTATCTGCTACATCCCTGACTGAAGATTCTCTACTTTTCAGTACCTTAACCACTTCCTTCTCCATCTTTTCCTTGCTTTGTTGTTCTATAATCTCTTTCAAATTTACATTCCCTTCCTCCTGAATTTTCTTACACCCCTTATGTTGCTCCTTGATTTCCTTAATATGTTCATCTTGCATCCTTCATTTTGATTCATATTCATCTAATTTACTTTTCATTCTATCCCTTTCTTCTTCCAACCTCTTGTTTTCCCTCTTAAGCTGTTTTATCTCATTTGTGGCAGATTCATTACTCACTTTTAATTCTGTGACTTCTCTTTCTTGTTCTGCACTGCGTGTGCAAACTTTTTCCAGCTTGTTCTGTAAGAATTTGATCTCTCTCTTCTGTTCTAAGGTCTGCTCCTGCAACTCTCTAATTACTACCCATATCTTTTTTAATTCCTGGACATTCCTCTATGCCGTTTTCTCTACTCCTGCTACTCTTGTTTGACTCAGTTTAGTACATCCATTTCCCACATCTTCATGGGAGAAGCCTATGAATTTCCTTTCGCCAGATGTAAACAAACCGCCGTCGCTTTCCACCATGATGCAACCAAATGGAAACTTTTCTATTCCACTGTATTTTGTCCTCTTTATACCGAAACCTGTGTCTTTTTTTAACTAATGTCCGACGGGACCACCACTCACACACTCATTCACATAATCACAATAGGCTGGTCTCCTTTTGCCGCTGATTCAGCGATTATTTCCCAGCGATCCATGAGGACGGCTGTCTCCCTCAGCGACCTGTGTGTGTGTGTGTGTATTTACCTGTTTGTCTCTACTTATCTGTAGTATACAGGAACTGAGCTAAGCTTGTGTTGTCCTGTCTCCACATCTACATTTATCCAGTCTAGTTTTAAACACATGAATGTTTTTTGTCTGCACCACCTCTTCATCTACGTCATTCCAAATACTTATGCTACTATTCAGGAAACTGAACCTTTTAAGATCAATAAGATATCTACTTTTCCTCAACTTGATGTCATGACCTGTTCTTCCATCATCCAACACAAAAAGATCCTCTCTATCCACCCTTTCCAGTTCGCTTACATTTCTAAACAACGTGATCAAGTCACCACTTTCTCTTCTCTCGTGCAGTGTTGGTAACTTCAGTTTCTCCAATCTTTCCTCGTGGGTCAGTTCCCTTAAGCGTGGTTTCATCCTTATTGACATCCGTTGAACCCTCTCCAGTTTGTCAATATGCTTCTTCAAATGAGGTGACCATACCACAGCCCTGTACTCTAGTCTTAGTCTTTTCATGATCACTAACAACTCCCTCAGCATTTCCTCATCCATATAATTAAAAGCCACTCTCATGTTGGTCAGTAATCCATAAGTGCCTCCAATGATTCTGTTTATATGCTTTACTGGTGATAAGTCATCCTGAATAATTACTCCCAAGTCCTTCTCATCTTTTCTTTTACTAATTATCTCATTGCCAATTTTATATGTCCAATGCATTTTTTTTTCACTCATTCCCATTTCCATTACATTACACTTCTTGGCACTGAAATCCATTTTCCAAGACTGGCTCCAGCTGTGGAGTTTGTCCAAGTCCTCTTGCAGTTTTTTACAACTATCAATACATTTAATGTTTCATGATTTCAGCATCATCTGCAAAAACACTCATGTAACTATTCAGACCTTCTAGCAAACCATTTATATATATCAGAAACATTATTGGGGCTAAGACAGCGCTCTGAGGTACTCCACTAGTCACATTTTTCCATTATGAAGCCTTGTCTCTTATAACTGTTCTCATCTGCCTTCCTATCAGACAATCTCCCATCCACTTTAAAAGTTTCCCATGCACCCCTCCACAGGTCAACTTCCACAGCAGTCTCTTATAGGGCACCCTGTCACATGCTTTCCTGAGATCAAGATAAACACAATCTGCCCATCTCTCTCTCTCTTGAATGACATCTATTACTCTACTACAGAAACTTAATACGGCTAGTAACACAAGATCTTCCTTCTTTAGCTTAAAACCAAATTGTCTTGGTGCTATCATTTCATTTTCTTCTAAATAATTTATCCATCTTTTTCTAATAATTTTCTGACAGATTTTACAAACAACACTAGTAAGTGATACAGGTCTATATCATCATCATCATCTTCATTTTTCGTCCTTCTGTTCCCATATTCAAACTGGGGTTGGATGAGCGATGGCTCTTCTCCACTGCTTCCTATCCTGGATTAAATCTTCTCCAATACCCAGTCTTTCCATATCTTGCGTTACAACACTTTTCCAGGTCTTCTTAGGTCTTCCTGGCAGTCGACGTCCCACCACTTCCACTTCCTCTGCTATTCTCACACAGCTCCCTTCCTCACTCCTCCTCACGTGACCAAATCATCTAAGCCGCTTCAGCCTCAAGATGATATTGAGATCCTTCACCCCGCATCTTCTAGCTACCTCCTTACTCAAAACTCTGTCGTCCCACCTCACTCCTGCCATGTATCTTAACATTCTACTATCAGTACTCGTCAGAACATTTGTCAGTCTATCTGTCAAAGCCCATGTTTCAGCACCATATATCAATACTGGTCTAATGTAGGCCTCATATATTTTACTTTTGTGTCTCAGCTGTATGTGTTTGTTGACCAGTAGGCTAGATTTTTCCTTCCGCTTTAACCATGCTGATGCCACTCTTGTTCTAACCGATGTCTCCACCCCTGCTTCACAGTCCAAAACATCTCCTAGATAGCAGAACTGCTGCACTTCCCGTAGTGTGCCCCCTTTCACCTCTAGTGCATCCTCTGCTTCATCTCTGTCTGCCTCTCTTCTTATGCAGGCTGGGCAGCAAAAATTTTGCACCTGAACACCTTCTATGGCACCACCTATTACACTCCGTGCACAACACTGAGTTCACTCCTACTCCTCTGCCACAGTATCCACATGGCCATTTTCCTGACTGAATTCTTTCTACTGGTTTCTCGCCTCTCACCATTACCTTTGTCTTATCCATATTTATTTTCATTCCCCTCTTCTCCATTCCATTTTTCCATCTATTAAACATTTCCACCACTTCCTCCTTAGTCTCCGCTGTCAGGACTAGGTCATCAGCATAAAGCAATTCCCATGGGCCTATCCACCTACATTCCAGTGTTGCCTCCTCCATCACTATGTTAAAAAGCAATGGACTGAGTGCTGACCCTTGATGTACCCCAACTCCTATTCCAAAATTTCTTGATGTTCCAGCTACTGTCTTGACTTTTGATCTTGTATCAATATAGAGTGACATGACAGCTGCAATGAGTCTCTCAGGCACACTCTGTCTTCTCAAGGCCCACTCTACTACTCTCCTTGGTACTCTATCAAAAGCTTTTTCCAGGTCCACAAACACATGGTACAAGCATTTCCTCCTCTGTTGAAACTTTTCCCGCAATTGTCTCATGATGAATACTGTATCTATTGTGGCTTTACCTGCACAAAATCCAAACTGTTGGTTATCTATATTCACTATCTGATTCAGCCTTCCTTCCAGCACCTTTTCAAATATCTTCATTCCATGCTCCAACAGTCTGACCCCTCGGTACTTTCCACAGAGAGGGGCATCTCCTTTGCCTTTATAAATTGGTGTTGTCCAGCTATCTCTCCAGTCCTCAGGTGGCTGTCCTCCTACTATGATGTTATTCTTTTACACCAGTACTTCCTGCCTTTCTTATCACATCAGCTGTTATACCTGTTGGCCCTGGAGCTTTCCTGGTCTTCATTTCCTTTAAGACTTTCTCCACTTCAACTTCTGTTATCACTGCAACTGGCTCTTCAACTTTTCCATCTCTTCTGTCTCATAATTATTTTATTCATTTAACAGTTCTTCAAAGTACCTCTTCCACCTTTCCAGTATCTCTGCCTCGTCAGTTTTTATTTCCCCATTTTCATCCTTTACAAATTTAGTCCCACCACGTCTTTCCTCTCCTTCCTCATCTGTCTTGCAATTTTAAACATTTTTGTCCATCCTTGTGCACTCTCCAGATCTCTACTCCAGCTTTCCCAGGCAACCCTTTTTGCTCTGGCCACTTCTCTATTTCCCTGTCTTTTCTTTTTATTGTATTCTCTCCTGTCTTCTTCCCTTCTAGTTCTTTCCCATACTTTAAATGCTCTATTCTTCTCACTTATCACCTGCTTCACCTCCTCGCACCACCACCACGTCTCTCTTTCTTTTCTCCTGTGACCTGTTGTATCTCCACAGGCTTCCCTCACAGCCTCTATTATATTATCCCTGAAGTGTTTCCAATCACCTTTCTCTCTCTCTCTCATTTCTTCTCTTAAAATTCTCTTCATATTGCAGTCTTATCTCCTCATCCTTCAATTTCCACTCCATTACTCTTTTAACACCCTTCCTCTTCTTTCTTCCTTTCATATTTTCCACTCTCAAATCCAAAGCTAAGAGTCTATGTTGTGGTAGACATGCTTCACCTGGTATAACTTTACAATCTTTCACTTTAATATCTTGCTCCTTTCTCATCAACATAAAATCAGTTTGAGTTTCTACTCCTCCATTTTTGCAAGTTATCAACTTCTCTCTTTCCTTTTTGAACACTGTGTTAATAATTTTCAAATCCTTACAGGTCTATAATTGAGAGGATCTTCCCTATCTCCTCCCTTAAAGATTGGCACAATATTTGCTCTTTTCCAGTCTCTAGGTAATTGTCCACTTTCCACAGAGCTCTTAATGATGACATAAACAGGTCACACTAATTGGTCAGCATATTCCTTCAGGATCCATCCAGCCACACCATCTAGTCTCACTGCTTTCCTCACATCCAAGTCCATCATCAGATGTACCACCTCATCTCAACTGCAATTTCTGCCATTCTTGTCATCCTGGGTTCCATTTCAGTTTCCCTAAATTCCTCTTCCAACACAATGACTGACTGCAGCTTGTTGTTCATTATTTTGCACAATTCTTCTTCTTCTCCATCCCTCAATCATATTATACTGTCCTTGACTTTCATTATACCATTTAGAAACCTATAAAATTGTTTAGGCTCTTTTTTTAAGTTGTTACAATATCTTTTACGTATTTCCTTTCTTCCTCTCTCCGCACCTTTATACTGTATATTCATTTCTTACCTGCCTGTCTTCTCCCAGTCCCTTTCACTATACCTTTTTCTCACTTTATTCCAATCTCTTTTTTCTTGCCTCAAGTGCTATTCTACACCTATTGTTAAACCATTCTTTCTTCCTTTCCATTGCTGTGGAGAATTTTGGGACATATTTAGTAACTAGTGTGTTATATACTTCTATCAAAAACTTATATTTCTCATCAACAATTATGATCACATTCATTTTACTCCAGTCAACATTTTAGAAAAAGTTCCTTAAGGAAGCAAAGTCTGCCTTCCCATAAGTGTATCTGTTTTCTCTATTTTTCATCTCTCTATCCTTCCCTTATTCCCACCACTTCCATCTCAATAACCAGATGATCACTTTTATCAAAGGGTCATTGGTAGGTTATATTCTTCACATCATTTGGATCCTTTGTGAATACCAGGGTAAACATAAATGGTATGTCGTCTCCTCTAATTCTTGTATTTTCTTTAATCAGCTGAGTTAACATGTTTTCCATGACCAATTCCTTTAATTTATTTCCTCATGATTCCTCACTGTTCCCAGCATCCATACTTTCCCAATCAACTTCTCTACAGTTAAAATCCCCCATGAATATTATTCTATTTCTTCGTTCCATTAACATCTTTAGTGTCAGACTAGGCAAACCACACTCACTGGCCTCACAATGTGAACTGACCAAGGTCCCCGGTTGCATACCACAGGAACCTTCCGATGACGTCATCACTCGTGACTTAGCAGGTGTGTGCGCGCAAACACACACTAACAACAATATGCACTAACACTCTCGTCCTCTCTTCTTAATTTGACAAAAGATTCCAAGGAAGAAGCTGGATGGTCTATTTGCGTCTGATACACACTATGTATCCAATACATAAACTTTTGTGTGAGTACCATCAACACCTGATACGCACTATGTATCAAATACATACACTTTTGTTTAATTACTATCAAGACCCAGTCTGTGGCCACATACCGATATGTGATGTCTCTTGAAGTACAGTATTATAAACTTTCTAGTCTCGGCTGACTGCTGCACGCAGTCGCTCGGTCGAGGCACCTTTCTTGGTGAGACAATCAGCCAGTTGTTGTGATGTATCCACCCAAGATACTTCATCAATCTCCCCTCGCTCCAACATGTCTTGTAATATCAATGCGCAATCTCCTGTCTTTTATGCTCCTACAGGAGTAAAGGGGGTCCACCACACTCTTGTTGTCGACGAGACGCTTTATTTTGATCTTTCCACATCCAGAAACCTCACACAATATGTTGGCGAGATATACAGAAGTCACCTCATTCAAGCAGCGCCAACACCTCAGCAGATAAGGTAGATTTGATGACCCTCCTGATCTTTCTTGTCTGCCAGAATATAGGACATTTTGCCTCACTAGCATCTCACAGGAAGATCACAAAACTTCCCTGAGATCCATTGCCTACAAGGCTGGCAAATGAGGCATCCGAAAAGCATTCTATATGACAGTCTTTGATCGGCCCCATTCTTGGAATGTATAGCTTCATGCTGTTAGTCTTCACCCATGAGATCACCTTACTGAGTCTAAGCAAATCCGCTACAGTAGCTTGGTTGCTATTCACACTCAACTAACACACATCAAAGGCAATATCTGGCCGAGTGTGTGTGGCAATCCAATTGAGTTGCCCAATTAATGCTCGGTACTCCGTTTTCTCAAACTAGGGCAGCTCCCCTGATTTTACTGCTGCAGGATGTTTACTCAGCGTGACTGGTTTCAAAGATGGAGCATACTGGAACTGGTCGAGCTTTTGATTCTGAACTGCCGATGAGGAATATTTGACTCAAATGGTTTATCACTTGCTGTTCGAACTCATGTGCACCAGCCCAAAGGAAGTCATTGACGTAGATGCATACAATGCCTTCGACTTTGCCACCATTGCTCCAAGAGAACAGTGCTGAATCCAGTGATGACACTTTAGCTCCGAGACTCAACAATCGATCTTTTATGCGCAGATACCAATGCCTAGCAGCATCACAAAGGCCGTAAACAGTTTTCTTTAGTCTCCATAACTTACCATTTGCATATTCAGGAGGAGGACGTAAATGAACAACTCTTTCAATGTCGTTACCTTGCAAGTAGGCAGCTTTCACGTCCATAGTGTGGCAATCCCACTAGTTGGTGGAGGCCAAAGAAAGTGCCAAACGCACTGCTTCTTTTGAACAAGTAGGCGAGTCTTTTCGGAGATCCACTGTGTCTTCCTCAAATCCTCTGGCGACTAAGCGGGCCTTAACAGTAGGCTTTCCATTTTTCAGTTTTTTCGTCACAACCCATCGAACTGTTATGGCACCTTGCCCAACATCATCTACTTCCTCATACACATCATTATTCTGCCAGTTTTAATTTCATTTTCCTTAGCGCATAATACGGCCTCTGAGTTGAAAAGAACAAGCATTTCTGTGTCATCATCAACCACTTCCCATTCGCTAAGATCCTTCTCCAAATCTATCCAATCAATACTGCCATCAGAGTCCCTCTTCAAATTATAGCAGTGTTTGTACTTCCCAGTGGCTTTACCTGCCCGACTCATAATCCTTCCAGACACCAACACACCACTTTCTGAATGTATTCCCTTTATACACTGACCAACAGAAACTTTGGGAGGCTGATTAATTGGAACAGAAACTGTGGGAGGCTCATCAATTGGAACCACACCATCTTCCGACTCGTCATCTGGTGGATAGTCATTCAACACTTGTGGAGGATCGTCATTAGGCTTCTCCTGGACAACATTGTTCTTCTCATCACTGCTGACACCACTTTCAACTGTAATACCTTGCTCTAACACACGCGCTAGACGACATACGTGCACTCGCACGTAGACACCGCCATGTCTCACCAGAATTTGTTTCCCATCTCTGCCTATTACAATTCCAGGACCGTGCCACTCATGACTGTCATTTCTTTTGTAGAGGACTTCATCTCCATTTTGGATGTTGTTTAAGTCACTCGAACGTACGTTGTGCCGCAGAGCCCTAGCCAAAAGTTCATCTGATTCGGTATTTATAAACTCTTGTCTAGCTAAATGAAGAGCGTTCAAGTTGTCTCTCACAATTTTCGATGGTGATGAAGGTTCCAAGGCTGGAGGATCATTTGCGTACACATTAGGCAGGCCAGGGTTTTGACCAAAAACAAGTTGGTTAGGAGAAAAGCCTGCGCAGTTGGTGAGAGCATTTCTTGCCGATACTGCCCATGCCAAGGCCACATCCAATTCACACTGGCTATCAGCCATTATCTTCCTAATATTGTCACCAATGACTGCATTTTGAAGCTCATAGACTCCGTTGCTCCAAGAACTCTCTGCAGACGTTGTCATGATCTTGGTATTGAAGGCCTCTCCCAGTGCTCACATTTCCGCATTGTTGAATTCACAGCCATTGTCTGTAAGAATTTTCCTAGGTGCACCAAACACGATAATCCAGCTCCGAAATATTCCTTTGATAATGGTGGGCGCACACTTATCCGCGATTACAATCGCATTACAATACCTGGTCACCAAATCAACAAGGACCAAGAAATAATGCCTTCCCCAAGCTTTTAAATCCATGGCTATGGCTTCGTTAAACTTAGATGCCATGGACAAACTGACTACGGGTCGGGGATTGGCTTTCTCAAATCTGCAACAGACCATACAAGCATCAAATACAGCCTTGAGCGCCCGCTCCAGTTTTGAACTTTTAATTCCCGCATCTGTGATCAGTTTAATTAATTTTGCCGATGTTGGGTGTCCAAATTGCCTGTGAAGCTTCAAAGCGGTTTTTTCTACATCGCCCCCAAGAGATACCAACATGATTGTTTCACAAAATTCACGACCTAGTCATAAAGAAATTGGAAGCAAGTAATGGCCTGAAGATGAGGACTTTAAATCAATGATAGTTCCACAAATTTTGACCTGGTCACTTCCAAGATTAATCAACATTTTTGCTTTTTTCATGGAACGTCTACTCAACAGCAAAGGAATATTGCAGTCTACAACATCAGTCACGATGGTTGCACACATATTTCCAATGTAGCAGGGCAGAGTAACACGTTTGAGGGAAGAAACTGTGACACCATCAGCAAAAGTAAACGTTGAGGATGACGCTTCTTCTCTTATAGCTTCACGTTCGTATTCAGTGAGCTCACTTAGATAGCAATTGATCCATTCAACTCCACATGCAGTAGTAGAACACCCTGTGTCTAGAAGAGCACATCCCTTAGATTCTTCTACTAGAGTCTGTAACTTACCTCTACTAGCGGCATCATCTGCATAGCCCATAAATAACGACAGATGCACTGTTTCAGAATTTTCTTCTCAACTGCCGTCGTTTTCGTCTACATTCGGACAGTCACGTGCCCAATGAAATCTAGAATCACATACGAAACACCTTGATACCTTTCCGTCAGACCCAAGTGGGTTCTGCCTCCTGCAGGTGGATGAGCATTGGGGAATTCTAGCAGATACGGTTGAACATTGGCCACTACCACGACGTTGAACACGTACTGCACCACCCCGCAACATCCTCCGTCCTCGTCAAGTACCTCTAGCATAAAACGTTTCCTCACCCTCAACTTCGTCACTCCAAAATACTGGTTCGCCTTTCACCTCCCGGGCAGACACTGATGCCTCATTCTGCCTGCCAATTTCACCAGCAAAAATACGATTCAGGGCAGATTTCACATTTTCGTATGCCACCTCAGTTATCGCGGACATCACTAGCTGTTGCTCACTGTCTGAAAGTTTGTATGCAGCTAAGAGCATAAAAGTTATCACAGAATTTGGAAGTTCCATGTCCTGCTTTGTAAATTTGAAATAAACATGCTCATATTCTATCACGAACTCACGAATGTTCATATCACCGGCTCTTCTGAAGTTGTACAACTCATAAAACGCTGCGAACTATCGACGTCCTTTGTCCACGAGAAATAAACCGTCTAATTTTTTCAGCAAGGTCTGAACACCATCCTTCTGCTTTAGAACATCCGCATCAATCTCCGAAGACGCCACCCTCGCTCTTCCAGACAATGACAGGTGAATAGCTAAGGCTTGTTTTTCTTTAGCCAAGTCCGTCAGATCGCAATGTCTTTTTTCCAGCTCTCATAAGCAGAATCATTTTCAAGTTTTGGAGGCCACTTGGTTGAACACGACACCATTTTTCGAACTACACTTTGCTACCAGTGTCAGACTAGGCAAACCACACTCACCGGCCTCACAACGTGAACTGACCAAGGTCCCCAGTTGCATACCACAGGAACCTTCTGATGACATCATCACTCGTGACTTAGCAGGTGTGCGCGCGTGCACACACACTAACAACAATATGCACTAACATTTAGCTTAATAATGGATTTTCTTATTAACTGTTCATAATCTTCTTTTGTACATGCCCTAGTTTGGGAGGGCATATAAAATATTATTACATCTGTTTTTTTCCTCCATAACAGTCCTCTATTTCCACTCCCAAAAGTTCAGCCACGGTATTTTCAATTTCTATAATTTTTTGTTCTTAAGTCAGTATAGGTTAAAATCGTTACACCTCCCCCAAACTTGTTTTCTCTATCCTTCCTCCAAATATCATAACTGTTCCATCCAAATAGTTTTGTATCAACATCTCGGGGCAACAAGTCTCTACCAAGCAAACAAATTCAGGTGTCTTTTCATTTATACAGTCTCCAATTTCCCCTTTCCTAAATAATAACCCATCTACATTTCTATACATGATTTTAGATTTACTTCCCTGGTTTTATCTTTACTCATTCTTCTCTTTTTAGTATTCACATCCATCCTCCTTGTTTCCTTCACCTCTAGTTCTGCACATACCACTTCCTTACTTTCATATCCATCACTCTTAAAAATTCTTCCTCTGTCCTCCCGTCATTTTTTTTCTTTACTTGTTCCTTCAAAGATTTTAAAACTTCTCTTTCATCTTCATTCAAATCTTTTCTTATAATATTTTCCATCCCTGCCTCTTTACTTGGTTTCCAGTCACTTTAAGTGTGTCGTTTACTACACTTTCTGATGACAACTCTCATTGGTTTTGCTTCCCCTTTCTTAAACAGCCCTATCCACCTTACTTCCTCCATTTCTTTTTCCCACTTGCTTCCTTCAGGATCGATCTTGTCTAATGTTTTTCTCACTTGATTGGAGTCTCTCTCGAGTCTCACAGATCTAACCTTTTCTTCCTCCTCCCGGTTTCCAAATATTACAACTGTTCCTTTCTACAGAGTCTTTCACTATATTCTCTTTCCTCTTCAATATTTTCACTACATTTTCTTCCACTTTTTCTAGTCCATTTCCTTTTCTTCCTGAATGATTTCCCTTAAGCTGACCACTTCTTTCTGTTCTTCCTCCACATGTGCCCACTTTGCCTTTTGCCCTTCTAACACACTACTCACCTTCTCCATTTTGTTACTGCTCTCTTCTAATTTTCTCCTTAATTTGATATTTTCTGGTTTCAAAGTGTCAATCTCCTGATTCACATTCTCATTAGCCTGTATCAGACTGTGTATAGTATTTTCAGGCATGTTTTTTGATACTGCATCCTCCACTTTCTTTTCCAGTTTGCTAATTCTCATAATCAATGTTTTAACTAAATCCATCAGACTTATTTCACTTTCAAATCCTGGAAATTCAGGTACCTCAATGTTTACATTGTTGGCCATGTTTGATGGCTGTACCAACAGCTGTTATTGAGATTCCTATGAACATTCATGTATTCACAAATATTTACTGACAATGGCTCTTTACATTTTTGGCAGACTATATTAACAGACAATAAACTTTAGAGAAGACTACAGGAGACAGGACAAACAAAATTCCTGAAAACTACTTAAGGTACTAGTAGTTGTTCCCTAGGCAGTCTGGCCGAACAGCCCCGAGTCCCAAAGGAAGGCCATAGCCGAGACTGGGGTTTCCTACAAAGCTCTCAAGGAGTGTATGCTGTGTTGTTGATGCAGGTGATTGTGTGCAATGCAGTCTTCCATAATGTGCTTAATAATATGGAGTGCTGTGTTGCATCCTGGACAGGTATCAGTGACAGTCATCCAGCCTCTTCTGATAACTCAAGTGGACTGAATGAAGCCCACATCTCAGCCTGGCCAGGTGGACCCTGTCCTCATGGGGAAGGTAGGATTCAAAAGGGTGGGTATCAGGAGGCTGTGCATGCAGCTGTGTATTGCCTTTACAGGACTGAATGGAGCGATGAGTGATCTGAGTATGGCTAAGCTTCTAGAAGCTGGTTTGAAGCAGGGGAGGGAGGGAGATATGACAGTATTTGTGTATGATATCATGTGCTGTGTGTTGTTTTGACGTTCCTTGGTGTGTGTGTGGATGTTCTGCCATGTAGTGTAGTGGATGGTGTGGGTTTGTGAAGGCTGCAGCAAGAATTGGTGTGCCTCTCATGTCTAGATGATCCTTGACTTTGAGGACTTTGGTTTCTTGGTGTAGGGTACGTGGGTGTAGTAGTGTAGTAGCTGTGCAGCCTGTGATTATTTTTAGGGCCTTGTTCTGTATGGTCTGCAGAGTGGTGTAGTGTGTTTCAGTGAGGTTAGAAGCCCAAGCAGGGCTTGCATAATTCATCACTGAATGTATATATTGTTTGTATACTGTGGTGGTGGTTTCTTTGTTGTGTCCAAATGTTGTATGAGCAAGTGACATTAAGGTGCTGAGTCTTGGTGTTAATTTATCTTTAATGTTTATGATGTGTTATTTAAATGACATTGATATATTGTACATAAGGTTTACAGAGGTGGTTGAGACATGTCCGTTTGCTCTGCTTCTGTGTGTGTGTGTGTGTGTGTGTGTGTGTGTGTGTGTGTGTGTGTGTGTGTGTGTGTGTGTGTGTGTGTGTGTGTGTATGTATGTGTATTTATCTAGTATTTACCTAATTATATTTACCTAGTTGTGATATACAGGAAATGAGCTACGCTTATGGGGTCCCGTCTCTGTTTCTCAATAAGTCAAATTTTGCTTTGAACTCGTTTAAGTTTTTATACTGGACGATGTCTTTGTCCAAGCTATTCCACAGGTCTATGCATCTATATCAAAAACTATATTTCTTGATATCCTTTAAGCAACTTGGCTTTCTCAGTTTCATTCTGTGTCCTCTTGTTACTCTCCCATCTCATACAAACAGATCTTTTCTGTCAAATTTATCTACTCCCATCATGATCCTGAATACTGCAATCATGTTGCCCCTCCCTCTCCTTTCTTCTAAGGAAGGCAGATCCAGCTTTTCCAGCCTCTCTCTGTATGACAGATCTGCCAGGCTTGGGACCATCTAGGTTGCTGTTCTTTGTATTCTCTTGATCTTGTTTATATCTTTCGTGTGAGGACGACACTACTGCCATATATTCCAATCTGGGGCGGATCATGGCCACTATCAATTTTTCATCATCTCATCCATGTAATGAAATGCTACTCTTATGTTTGTCAAGAGATTATACATCTCTCTGTCTTGTTAATGTGTTTTTCAGGTGACAAACTATCCTGGACCAGCACTCCCAAATCTCTCTCTTCTCCCGCTTTTATGACTGGTTAATTACCCATCAAATAATTCTGTGATGGTCTCTTAGTACTTTTACCCATTTCCAATGTTTTACATTTTTTGCACTGAATTTCATTTCCCACATCTGGCTCCAGTCATAAATCCTATCCAGGTCCTCCTGCAGCATTTTACAGTCATCCTCAACTTCTACTCTCCTCAAGATCTTTGCATCATCAACAAACACACTTGCATAACTGTTCATTCCATCTACCATATCATTTATGTAAATCAGGTACATTAATTGCGCTAACACCAAGCTCTGTGGGACTCCACTTGTTACTTCCCTCCATCCAAACATGATGTCCTTTATTACTGTCCTCATTTGTCTGTCTTTCAAAAAGTCTTTCGTCCACTCCAGGAGGTTTCCCTTCAGTCCTCCTTTGTGCTCCAATTTCCACATTAGTTGCTTGTGGGTTACCTTGTCAAAGGCTTTCTCCAAATCTCAATAGACACAATCCACCCAAATGTCTCTCTCCTGTAGCACGTCAATCGCTCAAGCAAAAGCTCAACAAGTTGGAACACACGACCTTCCACTTCTGAATCCAAACTCAATTTCAGCCAAAATATTCATCTCCTCCAGATATTTTATCCCTCTGACTTTCAAGAATCTCTCGCACAATTTTGTGACCATGATGGTCAGGGACACTGGTCTATAATTCAGGGGTTCTTCCTTGTTTCCTCCCTTATAAACTGGTACCACACTGGCCCTCTTCCATTCCCGAGGCACTTTTCCTTTTTCCAGAGAACACACAATTACACCGTGAATCTTATCTGCCAGTTGTTCTCTGCATTCCTTCAGTACCCAATTAGAAGTTCCATCCGGTCCTGGGGCTCTCCTTACATCTTGAGTTTCCAGTAATTTATACACTTCCTGCCCTTCCACTTTTATATCTTTTATCACTACATTTCTAGTCACTCCCTCCCCCTCCATAAAATCCCTTTCTTTAGTGAACACTGATTGGAAACATTTGTTCATTATCTCAGCCTGCATTGTTGCATCTTTATAGACCTCTCCTTCTACTTTCAGTTTGGTGGTTCCTTCCTTTTGTTTCAACTTGCCATTAACAAATCTATAAAACAATTTGGGTACTTCCTCACATTTGTCAATTATATCTTATTCAAGGTTCCTTTCTTCCTCTCTACATATTCTTGTATATTCATTTCTAGTTCTTCTATATTCTTCCTTTGTTCTATTATTACCTTTCTTTCAAATTCTAGTTGTTCCATGCCATGTCTCTCTTTTTTGGCTATCATACACCTTCTGTTAAACCACTCCTCTTTCCTGTTTTCTTTCCCACTTACTCTTGGAACATATTCTTCCACTCCCGAATTATAGAGGTCTAGAAAGATATCCCACTTCCTCCATATCTCGTTTCTCTGAATTTTCTCCAGTCCACATTTTCGAAAAATTTCCTCAATCCTGTAAAGTCTGCTTTCCCAAAGGTGTATCCTCCCTGCCTATAAAGCTCATCTCTTGGCACCAAGCTCCCTTTTATCATCTGGAACTCAGTGACCACATGACCACTTTTTCCTATGAGACACAGATACTTCAAAAATTCAATTATGTCAGGTTCTTTGGTTAACAGTAAATCTTGTCTTGCTGGTGTGTCATCACCTCTGAAACTTGTCTTTTCTTTGATCCACTGGGTCATTATATTATTCTATGCTATATTTAACAATACAGTGCCCCACGAATCTTCACTGCCTCACGAGTCCCATTCCTCCCAGTTCACCTCTTTACAATTTAAATAACCCATCAGAATTATGTTGTTGCTTTTGTCAATCACTTTCTGTAGATATCTAACCATGTCTGACAACATCTCCTGGTATTCATTGTCATTTCATGCCCTTGTCGTAGGGGGAACACCTGCGATGCTTCTCTGGCTATTCTCTAAAGTTTCTAATTTCATATTTATAACTTCAGCCCTACCCTTTCCCAGTTCCACATTATCCACATTTATGTTGTTCTTCACTGGTATCATCACTGCTCCTCCCATTTTTTCTTTTCTGTCTCCTCTCCACAGTTTGTATTTACCATACAGTATCCCATATGGATATCAATATTCTCTCTTAACTTGGTCTCTACAAAGCAAATAATATCTGGTTCATGTACCCTCAAGAAATCGTTGATTTCTAACATTGCCGATATTAAACCATCAACATTAGTATACAGTATGACACTTTCCAATTTTTTTCATTGTTTTTTGCTCCCTCTTCCCTCTCTCCGTCGGTTACACGGAGAGGAGAGAAGAGGGAATAAAAACAACGAAAGTGTGTGTGTGTGTGTTTTTTTTAAATACTAGGAAGAAGGAACCAAAGGGTAGGAGCCTGCAAACTGTTTCTTCCAAGAAAAACACAAAATAATACAAGAGAGCCAAAATTCAAGATCCGATCATTTCGAGATGATGGACACACTGCGTTTGAAAGACTGGAGATCATAGTAAGTAGGGAATACAGACAGAGGAAGACAGTTCCAGAGCTGACCTGTTGTATAAATGAAGGACTGGGAATAACGGTTAACACTTTCATTAGAGAGTTGGACAGAGAAGGGATGAGAGTTTGTTGCAAGAAGGGTACTACTTGCCCATCGTAGAGGTGGAGGGATGCAAGCAAATGGTTCAGAGGAGCAGTGACCATTGAAGTAGCAATAGAAAAGGAGATAAAGATGCAACAGTGCGGCGAGGAGATAGAGGTTGAAGGAAGCCAGTAAGAGGAGGAGAGTTAATGAGACGAAAAGCCTTTGACTCCACCCTATTGAGAAGAGCTGTATGTGGGGAGCCTCCCAACACATGAGAGTTGTACTCCACACAGGGGTGAGTAAAACCCGTGTATAAAGTTAACAACTGTGCAGGAGTAAAGAAGGTATGGAGTCGGCTTAACACACCTAATCTCTTGGAAGCAGATTTTACAAGAGATGAAATATGATCTTTCCAAGATAAGTCTCAAGTGAATGAAACCCCAAGCATGTTTAAAGATGATGCACGATTAAGCTGGATATTATTAAACATTAGTGGGTACCCCTATGGAAGATTTTGCCAGGTTGATAGGTATAAAAACTTAGTCTTTGAATCATTAAAAGCAACAATATTATTTTTACCCCAGCCAGCGATACGAGCCAAGTCAGACATTAGGTGAGCCATAGCCTCATCCCCCGTTTGTTGAAATAACTGCTGAGATGGATGTTGCAGGAACCGAATGGAGAGGTGAAGGGTGGAGTCATCAGCATATGAGTGGATAGGGTTAGATTTACAGCTCAGAAGGTCATTTATGAATAAAAGGCAGAGAGTTGGTGATGGAACAGAGCCCTGGGGAACACCACAGTTGATAGATCTAGGAGAAGAAAGATGGCCATCTACAAAAGCAGCTATAGAATGACCAGAAAGGAGGCTATTGATGAAGGCACAGATAGAAGGATAGAAGCCGTAAGAGGGCAGTTTGGAAATTAAAGAGTTATGCCAGACTCGATCGAAAGCCTTTGAGATGTCATGTGCAATGGCAAAGCTTTCGCCGAAGTCCTGGAAGAAGGATGACCAGGAGTCTGAAGGGTAGGTGAGAAAATCACGAGTAGGGTGTCCCTGACGGAACCCATACTGACGATCAGAAAGAAGGTTGTGATAGGAAAGATGCTTTAAGATTTTTCTATTAAGAACAGACTCGAAAACTTTTGAGACACAGGACGTTAAAGCAATTGGACGATATTCAGAGGGTTGGGAATGGTCACCCTTCTTTGGCACTGGCTTTATGAGAACAACCTTCCAGCAAGTAGGAAAGGTACAAGTTAACAGACAAAGGCAAAAGAGTTTACCTAGGCAGGGTGTAAGCACAGAAGCACAGTTCCTGAGGACAACAGGAGGGACTCCATTAGATTCATATCCCTTGTTAGCATTGAGGTCAGTCATGGCAGAAAATACATTAGATGAAGAAATTTTAATATCAGCCATGAGGAAGTCAAAGGGGGGAGGTGATGGAGGAACAGCACCGGAATCATCAAAGGTGGAATTGGAGGGGAAAGTCTGAGAGAAGAGATCTGTTTTATCAGCAGAAGAAATAGCTACAGAGCCATCAAAGCAGAAAAGAGGAGGAAAGGATGATAAGGTAAAGTTGTTAGAAAGGTTTTTGGCAAGGTGCCAGAGGGAGCGGGAAAAGTTCGAGTTGGAGAGTTGAGAGCATTTAGTGCGGATGAAATTATTTTTAGCAAAGTGAAGAACAAACTTAGCATGATTTTGGGCAAAAACATTAAAAAAAAATGTGATTCAGGAGTAGGCTGGCTCCGATACCTTTTATAGGCCCTCTACTTGTTGCGGATAGCATTAGAACAAGTGTGATTAAACCAATGCTTTCTCGCGTTAGTCAAAGGATATGAGAAAGGAATGTACGTTTCCATGCTCGAAAGAATAACCTCTGTAATGCACAAGGCACACTTAGATGGCTCCTGGCCATGGAAGTAATAATTATTCCAGGGAAAATCAAAGAAGTACTGCCTGAGGGCCTCCCCATCTGCAGCTCGAAAGTGCCACAGACAACGTTTCTTTGGAGGGTCCACAGGCCGTACCAGAGCGACAGGACAGGTTAAGGTAATAAGGTTATGATCGGAGAAGCCAAACGCAGAGAAAAGATTAACAGTGTAAGCAGAAGGAATAATTGTAAGGAAGAGGTCAAGTACGTTGGAACTCTCTCCAAGGCAGTCAGGGATGTGGGTTGGGTGCTGTAAAAGCTGCTCTAGGTCATTAAGGATAGAAAAGATGTAGGCTTGTTCACCAGGTGGAAAGGAGAGCCAAAGGTGGTGAACATTGAAATCTCCTAGAATGGAGATTTCAGAGAAAGGAGAAATGGATAGAATGTGTTCCATCGCAGAAGTGAGATAGTCGAAGAATTTTTCATAGTCAGCAGAAGTAGGAGATAAGTAAACAGCGCAGATATAATTAGTCAGAGAGTAACAGGAGAGCTGAAGCCGGAGCATTGAGAATTAAGAAGAATCAAGTTCAGGAATAGGTCGTTGCGTACATATACACAACAGCCACCTTTGGCTTTGAAATGAGTATATAGAATGTAGGAGGATACAGAAAAGGGTTTGCTGTCAGTTGCTTCAGACAGCTGAGTCTCAGTAAGGAAGAGAAGGTGAGGTTTAGAGGAGGAGAGATGATGTTCAACAGAGGGAAAGTTAGAGGAAAGGCCGCGAATGTCGCAGAAATGAAGAAGAAGGGAGTCTGACACTGGCTCCAAGCAGCTCACAGTGTCGTCACCGGGATAGGGGCGGATGGTGGGGGCATTTATGGTTCCCCCCCCGCCCTGGGGACTCCAAGGCATTGTTAGTCTGCCATTTTACTTTATAATTTTGAAAAGGAAGTGTAATGTGTACTGTGCAGGTAGACTGGTGTTGACAGTTACAGAAGTTGTATTGGAGAGCATGCTGGCTTACTCTCCATGTTACTGAAGCACTGAAAAAGTTCGGCAAAGGGGGATGGTCAGGAAGTAGTATGGAGGGCTGATGAAACGGGAGCTCCAGCTCTCCCTATCACCAGCTTTCCATCCACCTTGGACGTACTACCCTGATCGACTGGTGCTACAGTCTACTCCACCCTAATGTGTGTGTGTGTGTGTGTGTGTGTGTGTGTATTTACCTAATTGTGATATACGGGAAAAGTGCTATGCGCGTGGGGTCCCGTCTCTTTTTCTCAGTAAGTCAAATTTTGGTTTAAATTCA
>JAGKTI010001725.1:21570-37973 GCA_018397915.1 Birgus latro
CCACACTGTTGCCAACCAATGTAATAACTGAAATGAAATTTAACAAATTAATCACTGTCCTAGCCGAGATTCGATCCTGAGCCCTCGTGCTTGATACCCACGCACGTTACCACTGAGCCAAAGAGAAGATCCTCCCACTTTGCCTCTGGGCAACATGGGCTTTTATACACCCCATTACATACTGATGCATATTCCAGGGTTGGTCTGATGAATGATGTTATTATCTTTCTCAAAATGTCTTCATTCATACAGGTGGTCCTCATCTAATGCGGTTTGGTGTAGCGCGATATTGCTCTAACATGGCATGATTTTGCGGAAGGAAATAATCATTCTAATGTGGGCACTGTTGGCGTAATGCGGTAATTTGAACTGGGTGAGCTGTGACGAGGTATGCCCAGTTGTGGTGAGGTGATGGTGGAGGAGGTGATGGAAATTGCCATGGACACCAGTGACACTTCACATGAGCGGATTATGCAGGAAGTTGAGCAACAAGACAGGGACGAAGGGGAAAGGGAACAGCTAGAGTAAGAGAGGGAGGCCAGACCAGCAGGTGAACCCAGCAGTGAAGTTTTAAGTCAAATCCTGAGTCAAGCTGAGTCTCTCAACGAGTTCATCTCTGACAGCGACCCTTCCCTTGCACGACGTAATGACGTGATTAAGCAGATTGTTGATGCAGTCAGCGTCTACAATCTTATGCACACGAACCGAGTAAACAATCGCTGATCACTCGCTACTTTGCCAGACAAGCTGCTGCCGGTTTACAGCAAGAAGATATCCAGCGACAGCAGGATGAAGAAGCTATAGAGGACCTAGAAAGTGTATGTTTGGCGCGTTGCAAGTGAAACAGACTTTGATGGATTTTAGTGTGCGTTTTCCCCCTCTACCTCATCTCCAGCGAGATGTGTCTGACCTTCTCCTCACATAAGGTACAGTACAATAAATAAGTCCTGTATTGACCTAAAGTATTTTTTATAACCATACTAATTCTTTTAGGGGGGATTAAATTGGGGGTATAAAAAAATTCTGCACCACAAGGAGGAGGCTGTAGCACGGGCCGAACAGGGTAGTACTCCCGAGGGGAATACTGGTGGAATGGGAATACTGGTGATAGGGAGAGCTGGAGCTCCTGTTTCACTAGTTACCTAACCATCCCCCTTTGCTGACCTTTTCAGTGTGACAGTAACATGGGGAGTAGACCAGCATACTCTCCCAAACATTTCCTCTAACTATCCTATGCACTACACCACATGCGCTTTACATATTACACAACGTATCCCACTATGTTACAGGGGTTGACGCCAGCAAGGGCATGCGGCCAGAAAACTTTGCCCCCGCTACCCAGTGGCGGACTTTGGGGGGAGGCTTGACTGGGGTTCCGCCGGCATAGATCATGGGTCCGGGGCGAGATGGGGCTCGAACCTGTGCTCAAGGGTACAGGGCATTGCAGTTCCCAGGCTGCCTCTTCCGCTCAATAGAGAGGGGCCCGAACCTGGGAGTAGCGCCCCAGGAGGCTGCCCTATCAGTGGGTGTATAATGGCGGGACAGTTGCAGTGCCAAGCCCCGCTTGGAGGGTGTCCCTGCAGCTATCTTGGCAGGGTGCCCCGAGGCCACTACCACAGCCACTGGTAAGCTGGTGGGCTAGGGGTCCCAGATCCATTGCCTGGACCTGGGTCTGTGCAATGGGTTGGGCCTTTGGAATGTTTACCCCCCTTTATCTTACCGACAATGACTATGAACAAAAACAAGCACCAAAGCAAGCCTGAGGACAGCAAATCACCCAGGGGGTTTAGGGTGGGTTCGTGGAATGTGGGAAGTTTGAGAGGAAGAGCAGGGGAAGTTGTTGAGGCATTCAGTAGGAGGTGGGTGGATGTGGCATGTTTCCAGGAAGTCCGGTACAGGGGTGGATCAGCCAGAAAGATTGTTGGGAAGGATTGCTACTATAAGTTGTTTTGGCAGGGGGGAACTGACGGATATGGGGGTGTGGGTGTGTTGGTTGCAGAGAAATGGGTGGAATATGTCATGAATGTTATGAGAGTAAGTGATACGATATTAGTAGTGAAAATTTTGGTCGGGCAGAGGTTGGTTTCAGTTATATCGGCATATGCCCCACAAGTAGGATTGGATGACGCAGAGAACGAGAGATTTTGGGATGATTTAATACGTGTAGTGAGTGGTATGGGTGATGATGAGGTAGTGGTTCTGGGAGGGGATTTAAATGGTCATGTGGGTGAAGCATCTCAAGGTTATGAAGGAGTCCATGGAGGATGTGCGTATGGTGTGAGAAATGCGGAAGGGGAAAGAATACTCGAGTTTGGGGAGGCTATGGACATGATTGTGTGCAACACACATTTTAGGAAAAGACTCAGCCGGTTGATTACGTATGAGTCCGGGGGAATTAGTAGTCAGATAGATTATTTTCTGGTCAGGAGGGTTGATAGGAGATTAGTGAGGGATGTTAAAGTTATAGGAAGCGAGGAGTGTGTGCAGCAGCACAAACTGTTGATTTGTGACATGGTGCTTAAGGATCGAGTGATGAGAAGGAGGACATATGTACCTAGGAGGAAAATATGGAAGCTGGGAAACCAATCAGTAAGGGATGCCTTTTATAATGAGATGAGGAGAGTGGTGGCTGAACAGGAAGCCGCAGATAGAGGCATTAATGAACAGTATAGAGCCCTTAAGAACAACCTCTTGAGAGTTACCGATACAATATGCGGTTGGACAAGAGGCCCACCAAGACATAAAGTAACTTGGTGGTGGGATGAGGGTGTAGAAGCAGCAGTTAAGGAGAAAAGAAGGCTTTCCCGGGAATGGAAGAATGGTGGTAACAGGGAGGAGTACTTGGCTGCCAAGCGCAGGGCTAGAAGAGAGGTATACAGGGCGAAGTCTGAGTCACAGAGACTTTTGCTTGATAATCTAAATCATGGAGAAAGGAAAAATATGATTTTTAGGGTGGCAAATCAGGAGAAGAGGGATAATCGGGACATTGTAGGTGGGCAGTGTGTGAAGAATGATGATGGAAGGGTGGTGGTGAGCAGTGAGGATATTAAAGATGCATGGAGAGAGCATTATAGCCGATTGTTGAATGAGGAGTTTGATTGGGATAGAGAAGGTTTGGAGCCAGCTGATCCAGTGTTTGGCCCTTGGCCTTTGATTGACGCTGCTACTGTGAATGAGGCAATAGGCAGGATGCGGGTGGGGAAGGCGGCAGGTGTGTCTGGGTTGACTGCCGAAATGTTGAAGGCCTCAGGAGATACTGGGGTGAGTTTAGTCACTGACCTGATAAATAGGATTATATATGAGTGTGTTGTCCCAGATGATTGGCTGAGGAGTGTAATTGTAAATGTGTACAAAGGAAAGGGTGATGCCCTGGAAAGGGGAAATTACAGAGGTATAAAGCTCTTAGATCAGATAATGAAAGTAATGGAGAGAGTTCTAGAAGGTATGATTAGAGAAAGAGTGAATATCGATGAGATGCAGTTTGGGTTTATGCCAGGCAGGGGGACCACTGATGCCATATTCATTGTTCGACAGCTTCAGGAAAAATATATTGGAAAGAAAAGGGAATTGTATTTTGTTTTTGTTGATTTGGAAAAGGCCTTTGACAGAGTCCCTAGAGAGGTGGTGAAGTGGGCAATGAGAAAGCTAGGGTTGGAAGAGTGGCTGGTTAGGGTGGTTATGGCCATGTACATGGGTGCTCGCACCCAGGTAAGAGTGAATGGAGCTTTGAGTGATGAGTTTTCCGTGAATGTTGGTGTGCATCAGGGGTCAGTTTTGAGTCCCTTGTTGTTTATCATGGTGCTTGAAGCCCTCTCACGTGACTTCAGAGATGGACTCCCATGGGAGATGTTGTATGCTGATGATTTGGTGTTGATTGCGGAGAATGAAAAGGAGGCGGAGGAAAGATTTAAGAAGTGGAGAGATGGTATGGGGTACAAGGGCTTAAGGGTAAATGCAGATAAAACAAAAGTGATGATATCTAGGGTTGGTGGCAGTACAATCAGAGCAGAGGGAGAGTGGCCATGTGCAGTTTGCCACAAGGGTGTGGGAAGTAATTCCATCTTGTGTAGTGTTTGTGATAAGTGGGTGCATAAGAGATGTAGTGGTATTAGAGGTAGACTGCGAGATGATGCTGATTTCATGTGTGCGGAGTGTCGGGGAGAGCAGGTGGAGATTGTTAGGCGTGAGAGGGTTGAACTTGCAGGTGAGTCTCTTGAGTGTGTGGAGGAGTTTCGTTATTTGGGAGACATGTTATGTGCCGGAGGTGGGGCTGGAGTTAGCTCGGATGCTAGGGTGAGAAGTGGTTGGAAGAAGTTCAGGGAGCTGTTGCCTCTCCTGACATTGAAAGGACTCTCCTTATGTGCTAAGGGGTCTTTGTATGCAGCTTGTATTAGGAGTGTGATGCTGTTTGGTAGTGAGACCTGGGCAGTAAAGGAAGAGGATATTCGCAGGTTTAAACGTACAGAAATGACAATGATCAGGTGGATGTGCAGTGCGTCCTTGCATGCAAGGCCTGGGGGGGCTGGGTTTACGATGGAAGAGTTGAGAGGTAGGATGGGACTGGAGTGTATTGGTGTTGTGATGAGGAGATGTAGGCTCAGGTGGTTTGGACATGTGGAGAGGATGGGGGATGATAATTGGGTACAGAGGGTGAGAGGTGTTAATATTGGGGGAAGGGTTGGGAGGGGTAGACCGAGAAAGACATGGGACGAGGTCATTAAGTGTGACTTAAGGGTTAAGGGACTGAACAGGGAGGCTGCCAGGGATCGAGCAGCGTGGAGAGCCGCCATTAGGTGACCAAGGCCAACGCATGCAAGCATGTTGGAGCCTTCAAAAACGGAAACGAAAACGAAACCACAAGGGGGGGGGAAAAGTGGACTTTGGGCAGAGGTGAGGAAGGATATAGGGGTTTTCAAGGGTCCCCCTAATGCGATATTTGCCTAATGCGAGGTCGGTGTGGAAATAACTACCCGCATTAGGTGAGGACCACCTGTATATGTGAATGATACCCTCATATTAACATGTTCCCTACATTTTCATTTATGTGCCCAGCCGGTGATAGTCCGTTATTGATAATCACTCCTAAATCCTTTTCCCTTTTGATGTGTGTAGGGTTGAATTGCCTAATTTACAGTCCCAGTCTGGTGTTTTTTCACTTTTATCAAATATTATTACAAGACTCAGATGAGTGAGGCTGGTCACTCTCATCTTAAATGTCAGGACCAATTTGCCTAGCCCCGGGCTCCTACGCTCCTCATGGGGCAGTGTAGGATTGGATTATGGATGGATGGATGGACATTTGTCCATATTAAATTCCATTTGCCATCTACTGTTCCATTCATGAAGCTTACTGAATTCCTCTTGTAGGTCTATGCTAGAGTCTGTGTTTGTAATTTCCCTTTGTATTTTTGCATCATCAGCAAACATATTTAAGTAGCTTCCATTTCCAATGTTGCAGTCTATGTCATCTGCATATACTAAAAACATAATTAGTGCCAGCACCAAGCCCTGTGGAACTCCACTTGCCACTTCTCTCCATGATGAGTAATTTTCCCTTAGCACTGTTCTCATTTTCCCTTTTACTGAGAAAATCTTGCATCCAATTGAACAGATTGCCTTGGATTCCTACTTGATTGTACAGTTTTCATGAAAGTCTTAGGGTGGGCCCTTCCACAAGAATACAGGGGGAAGGGGGAGGGCTTCGGGGCTGGGCCCGAACAGGTTCAGTAGGCGTACTTGCCTACGCTTACGCAGAGGTCGTCGCGTGGGGCTGGGGAGGTCTCGTCCCAGGGTCTTTTGTGTGGTACCCTGTCAAATGCCTTCTTAAATCCAAATATATGCTACACAGCCATCTCTTTTCTGTATTAATTCTGCAACTCTACCATAATAACTGATCCATGAACAAGCCTATATCTTTTCTATCCTTAACCCGTGGATTGCACAATTACCTTTTTCTATTCCAACCCGTGGTGTGCAAAGAATGAGTTTTTGTTTATTATAAACTTAAGATAAGGGCATCATCTGGTGAAAAAAAATCTCTCTCTCTCTCCATCTTTGAGTAGTGCCATGCGTAAGTTTGCGTATGGGTGTAGCAGAAAAATGACTTTTTTTTTTTAATTTCTCATTTTAGTTTTTATTGTAAACTTGAAGATAAACATCCAGAGCATCATTTGGTGAAAAAGAAAAAATTTCTCTCTCTTCGTCCCTGCGTAGCGCCATGTGTAAGTTTACACGGGTGGAGTAGTTAGCACTGATGCATGGCACTGGAAGGTTAGCACAGCCTGAGCTGTGGCTTGCAACACGACGCTATACAGCCTGAACAGTGGCTCACAATCCACAGGTTAATGACCTAGTGCAGCTTGAACAGCACCCTACCCGTATCCCTGACCGCCTTGGAGAGAGCTCCAACAAACTTGACCTCTTCCTTACAACTAATCCTTCTGCTTACACTGTTAATCTTTCTTCTCCGTTGGGCTCCTCCGATCACAACCTTATTACCTCAACCTGTCCTATCGCTCCAGTATGGCCCGCAGACCCTCCAAAGAAACGCCGCCTGTGGCACTATGGAGATGCTGATTGGGAGGCCCTCAGGCAGTACTTCTTTGATTTTCCCTGGAATGATCATTGGTTCCACGGCTGGGAGCCATCTGATTGGGCCGTGTGCATTGCGGAGGTTATTCTCTTGGGCATAGAAGCATACATTCCTTTCTCACATCCTTTGACTAAAGCAAAAAAGCCTTTGTTTAATCACGTTTGATCTAATGCTGTCCACAACAAGGAGAAGGCCTATAAAAGATACTGGAGACAACCCACCCCTGAATCACATCTTTTTTATGTTTCTGCCTGGAATCATGCAAAGTCTGTTCTTCACTCTGCTAAAAATAATTTCATCCGTACTACATGCTCTCAGCTCTCCAACTCGAATTCTTCCCGCTTCTTCTGGCACATTGCCAAAAATCTTTTTAACAACTTTACCTCATCATCCTTCCCTCCTCTTTTCTACTCTGATGGCTCTGTAGCTATTTCTTCTAATGACAAAGGAGATCTCTTCAATCAGACTTTTTCCTCCAATTCCACCTTAGACAATTCTGGTGCTGTTCCTCCATCACTTCCCCCCTCTGACTTCCTCATGGCTGACAAAATTTCTTCAACTGATTTTCTGCCACCACTGGCCTCAATACTATCAAGGCATCTGGGCCTGATGGGGTCCCTCCTGCTGTCCTCAAGAACTGTGCTTCTGTGCTTAAACCTTGCTTAGGTAAACTCTTTTGCCTTTGTCTATCAACTTGTACCTTTCCTTCTTGCTGGAAGTTTGCTCTCATAAAGCCAGTCCCAAAGAAGGGTGACCATTCCCAACCCTCTAACTATTGTCCAATTGCTTTAACATCCTGTGTCACAAAAGTTTTCGAGTCAATTCTTAACAGAAAAATTTTAAAGCATCTTTCCTATCACAACCTACATTCTGATGGACAGTATAGGTTCTGTCAGGGACGCTCCACTCGTGATCTTCTCACCTACCTTTCAGACTCCTGGTCATCCTCCTTTCGGGGCTTTGGCGAAGGCTTTGCCACTGGACTTGACGTCTCAAAGGCATTCGATTGAGTCTGGCATAAATCTTTACTTTCGAAACTTCCCTCTTACGGTTTCTATCCTTCTGTCTGTGCTTTCATCTACAGCTTCCTTTCTGGTCGATCTATAGCTGCTGTTGTAGACGGCCACTTTCTTCTCCTAGATCCATCAATAATGGTGTTCCTCAGGGCTCTGTCTTATCACTAACTCTCTTCCTTTCATTCATCAATGACCTTCTAAGCTGTACATCTAATCCTATCCACTCATATGCTGATGATTCTACCCTTCACCTTTCCATTCAGTTCCTGCAATGTCCAAGTCAGCAGTTACTTCAACAAACAAGGGATGAGGCTGTGGAATACCTAATGTCTGACTTGGCTCATATCTCTGACTGGGGTAAAAGTGACCTTGTTGTTTTTAATGCATCAAAGATTTAGTTCTTACACCTAACAACCCTACACAATCTTCCACATCCTTGAACATACTTGGGGTTTCAATCTCTCGGAATTTATCTTGGAAAGATCATATTACATCTCTTGTAAAATCTGCTTCCAGGTGATTACGTGTGCTAAGCCGACTCAGTACCTTCTTTAACCATGCACAGCTGTTGACTTTATACAGAGGTTTTACTCGCCCCTAAGTAGAGTACAACTCTCATGTGTGGGGAGGCCCCTCACATACAGCAATTCTCAAGGGGGAGTCAAAGGCTTTTCATCTCATTAACTCTCCTCCTCTTACTGGCTTCCTTCAACTTCTGTCTTATCGCCGCACTGCTGCATCTTTATCTTTTTTCTATCAATGGTCACTGCTCCTCTGAACTGTCTGTTTGCATCCCTCAACCTCTATGACAGGCATGTAGCACCTTTCTGTCCAACTCTCTAATGCAAGAGTTGACTGCTACTTCCAGTCCTTCACTTATGCAACAGGTCAACTCTAGAACTGTCTCCCAATATCTGTATTTCCTACTTCCTTTGATCTCCAGTCATTCAAATGAAGTGTGTCCAGGAATCTCGAAGTGATCGGATCTTGAATATGGTTTTTTTTTTTCTTTTTTTTCTTGGAAGAACAGTCTGTGGGTTCCTGGCCTTTGGTTCCTTCTTCCTTTCATTAACTCGCCGAGTCCCAACGACGTACGATGCATGTCGCTACTTTTTTCCGCAGACAGACCCAACGACGTGCATCATACGTCACGCAATTGCAAGGCCCATTGTGTGCACATTTTTCAACATTCGCGGGTGAATTTTGGTAGGCATATGTGGGAGACCTTCCTCTACCTGCTGTTGAGCGGGGATACTGCCTGGCCCCACCTAACCCCCCCCTTCCCCCCTCCCCCCCACACTAGGCAATTCACCTGTTAGCAGTAACCTAGCCAGTAAAGGTATGTTGCCCCATGGTCTCTCCAATGACGAAATTCACGGAGAAAGTGATTCGTGAGGTGAAGGACTGAGAAACAAAGAAGCTAGAGGTGGAAGCAAACAGAAGTGATGAGGTGGTAATGTCGTAAAGGAAGGTGCCATATACTGGGGTGTTGTGTGAGTGAACAATGCTTATAAACACATATATTATTGTGTGAAAACCAATATAGACTTGTACTACACATAAATTCGTCCCAAATAAATGAAATAAATATGTAATTTAAAGTGGCTTGAATTAGTTAACCCTTCCATAGTTCGTTTTCTTTAGCCAGGTACCCTGAAAAAGAAGGAAAACGTAAGGTTGAGTGACACCTGTATCAAAATTTTTTACCTAAGGATCGCAATTTCACTATGAATTTTCGATGTTTCTCACCAAAAGCGAAGGTTTCAGCCAAAAAACAAAAAGTAAAAAATCGGTCAGGACGTGGGGGTAGGCTGGGTAAAAAACCGGTCGGGACTGGACGGGTTAAAAAAAGATTAATAGGTTAGTAACACATGATTTTCAATTTCTAAAACTCTAAAACCAAATTGTCTTCCTGTTTAGATACTGTGTTTTTCCAGGTGATTTACCCAAATTCTTCGTATCAATTTTTCTAACATCTTGCTCATGATGCTGGTCAGTGATACTGGTCGGTAGTTAAGTGATTTTGTCTATTTCCTTTCTTGAAAATGGGCACAATGTTTGCTTTCTTCCAACTACCTTGTAGTTTTCCTTGTCTTAAGGATTCTCTGAATATTAAATGTAATGGGCTGCTTAGCTCTTTTGCACATTCCTGTAATACCCAACACGAAATCTCGTCAGGGCCATTGGCTTTTCTATCTATCTGTCTATTGCCAGACGCCATAATCCCGTAAGGGGTGGCCATTTGACTTTGAGTTATTTGTTTTACAGAGAGGAGCACTAACCCTCCACCAACCCACTTGCTGACACATAGGGAGCATGTATGGTTTGGTTATATGGCTACCACCCAGCGTTGTAAATGGTTTCTTAGCTTACAGGAAACCATTTGGCTTGTCACTCAATGTAAAGCCACCTGTAAAGGAAAGAAACGCAATAAGAAGTGACAGGAAAGATGGGAGAAATAGAAAGAGAGGAGGGCAGGCACAGAAAATGAAGTAGGCAGCACTACATCAAATGAGTAGATGATGGTCACCACCACCTACCCCCTGTCTAATTTCTTCATCTTTTTCTGGACCTCTTGTTTTCTTATACGTATATTTGTTAATAAGTGTGGGCATCCTTGTTCGTTTTCATCTCTTGCAAATCTACTTTCTTTAGTAAAAACTGACTGGAAATTTTTGTTTAGTACTTCACAAATGCCTTCTTCATTAACATAGATTTTCTGCTCATCCATGATGGACTGTATTTTATTTTCAACTTTTGCTTTGCTTCATATGTAGCTATGAAAGAACTTCAGCTGATCAGTACTTTTATTTATATTGTTTTCCTCAAACTGCCTTTGAGCTTCTCTCCTTATCTTTGTAAAATCATTTCTTGCCCGCTTGTATTCGTTATATGCTCTCTCGCTTTTACGTCGTCTGTATCTAATCCACAGCAAATCTCTCTCTCTCTCTCTCTCTCTCTCTCTCTTTTTTCATTTTTACAATCAGTATTGAACAGTTCTTTATCCTTATTTCCATGTCTTTGTGCAATGGGACATAATTATGGACTCCTGTTTCATAAAACAGAGTTTTTTATATATAACATTTATATCTTGACCTCTTACCTCCTTTTCCCAATCTATATCCTTGAGGTACTTCTTTAGGTCATAATAGTTGCCCTTTTTGAAGTACAGCCCCTTTTTGTAAATTACATTACCTCTAACTATATCATACGCCATCCTGAAATTGTAATCTAGTACTGCATGGTTGCCTTTGCTAAATTGGGGGGGGGGGACTATATTGTCAACTTCATTTTCTTGCTTAGTAAATATGAGATCTAATAATAAGTCTTCTGGTCCTCTTTTTCTGGTGTTCTCCTTTACATGCTGTGTTAGAAAAAATTCCTGTATAAGATCAAAGAGCTTCTGATGCCAACAACTTTCATGGCTTTTTACATCTAGAGTATTCCAGTTTATATTTGTGTTAAAATCTCCCATTAGTATAATTCTTTCCGATTTTTCTTCCATTCTGTATAGCAGGGTTCTTAAGCTCTGAATTGTCTTATCTGTCAGGTCTTCGTATTCACCTCTTTCTCATGTGTTTGTCTTGGGTGACATATAAATTTGCCACAATTATTATCCCTTCTGATGTACTAATCTCTACTGCAGCTAATTCTGCTTGTGGGGGTATGTCTATTTCTATCTCTTTTACTTGGAGTCTTTTCTCTGTTAGTATCATAACTCCTCCTGCATTTTTTAAATTTCTGTCTCTGCCAAATATTGTACTCATCCAAATTTAAAGAGTTGTTTGATATCCTTGGGGTTAATTTTGTTTCTGTTAGACAAATAATATGAGGCTCATTTTGTATGATAAAGTCCTTTATCTCTAATAATCTGGATACCATTCCATCTACATTTTAGCATTTTAAATTAACCATATTGTTCACATATTTAATATTGGTTCACATACAGTATTTGACAATGGTGTGTGTGTGTGTGTGTGTGTGTGTTTCTTACCTAACTGTATCTTTACAGGAATGAGTCAAGCTCGTAGTGTCCAGTGTACTGAACCATTTTTATCATACATATCCTTAAATTTATGAATAGTTTTGGCACACACTATTTCATTCAGTAGTGCATTCCACAGACCAATTGTCCTATAAGGGAAAATGAATGTCCTTACATTTTTTGTAGCATCCCCTTGTTGATGCTTCCCCATACATTGTATAATCATTAATGTCTATTTTCTCTTTCTCTGAGATGCATTTATATAGCATAATGGCGACCATCATCCACTCACTTGATGTACTGCTGCCTACTTCTTCCTTAGCCTTTATCATTCTTTTTCTGTGCCTGCCCTCCTCCCTTCCTATTTCTCCCATCTTTCCTGTCACTTCTTATTGCGTTTCTTTCCTTTACAGGTGGCTTTACATTGAGTGACAAGCCAAATGGTTTCCTGTAAGCTAAGAAACCATTTACAACGCTGGGTGGTAACCATATAACCAGACCATACGTGCTCCCTATGTGTCAGCAAGTGGGTTGGTGGAGGGTTAGTGCCCCTCACTGTCAAACAAATAACTCAAAGTCAAATGGCCACCCCTTACGGGATTATGGCATCTGGCAATAGATAGATAGATAGATGTCTCCTCTTTTTCTTCTCTACTGTAGTGCTGGTAGATTCAATTTCTCTGGTCTTTCTTCGTGGCTTAGATCCCTTAAGCTTGGTACCCATCTTGTAATTGCCCTTTGTACTTTTTCAGTCTTATCTATGTATTGTTGAGATGAGGATTCCAGACTACTGATGCATACTCCGGGGTTCGTCTGATGAATGATGCTGTTATCTCTCTCAGCATGTCTTCATTTATATATGTGAATGCTATTCTCATATCAGCAAGCAGTGCATACATTTTACCTACCTTCTCACTGATGTGGTTAGCTGGAGAAAGTCTGTTATTGATAATAACTCCTATGTCCTCTTCCCATTCTGGTAAGTGTAGGATTGAACTTCCTAACTTATAATCCCAATCTGGTCTTTGTTCACTTTTACCAATTAAACATGAAACTTGTCCACATTAAATTCCATCTGCCATTTATTGCTTCATTCATGAAGCTTAATTAATTTTTCTTGTAGCTCTCTGCAAGAATCTGTGTTAGTAATTTTCCTTTGTATTTTTGCATTTTCAGAAAAACATATTTAGATAGCTTCCATTTCCAATGTTACAGTCAGTCATTTATATACACTAAAAACATAATTGGTGCCTGCACTGAGCCCTGTAGAACTCCACTAGTCACTTCCCTCCATGATGAATAATTTCCCATTAGTACTGTTCTCATTTCCCTTTTTCTGCGGAAATCCTGCATCCAACAATACAGGTTGCCTTGGATACTTCCTTGATGGTACAGTTTCCATAAAAGTCTTTGATGTGGTACTCTGTTAAATGCTTTCTTGAAATCTAAACAGATACTGTCCACCCATCCTTCTCTTTTCTGTACCTCTATAACAGTAGCTTAAGAGATTAGTAACAGATGATTTTCCCTTTCTATAACCGAACTGTCTTTCTGTTATCATACTGTGCTCTTCTAGATGGTTTATCCAAACTTTTCTTATCAGCTTTTCTAGTATCTTACTTACAACACTGGTCAGTGATACTGGTTGGAAGTTGAGTGGATTCTGTCTATTCCCTTTCTTGAATAGGGGAACAATGTTTGCCTTCTTCCAAATATCAGGTAGTTTACCTTGACCTAAGGATTCCTTGAATATTAAATATAATAGTCTGCTTAATTCTCTTGCACATGCAGGTACCATCCAGCCTGAAATTTCGTCAGGACTATGTGCTTTTCTCTTGTCTAATTTACTTAACTCTTCCTGTACTTCTTTTCCTGATATTTGTGAGTGTGTGTGTGTGTGTGTGTGTGTGTTTGGAGGCAAGCAGCCAGAGCAGACCACTTGAGAAAGACAGAAGACAAAATGACTCCCAATGTGCATGCCTCACCTAAAAAAGGACACTATTAAAGGTGAGAGGATTCACACCAAAGAACTTTTACTTGTTAGGCTAATATTTCTGTTCGACAAATATTTTTCTCCCTCTAACTACAGGAGTTAGGTAATAAGGGAGCTTATTCATATAGTGAGAGTCCTCTCATTCAGCATCTTCGGGACCAAGCAAGTGCCGAAAGGGCAGAATATGCTGAATGACCGGAAAAACCTACCAAAAAGTTCCTAGCAATCATGGTTGGTCACCCCAAAGCAGTAACAGTGTCTAGCAAGTACAGTATTATTGGTCAACCCTAAGCACTAAATATTCAATGGGCAACTTATATATATTTTTAACAATACAATACACATGAACTTATCTTAACCTAGGTGTATTTACGTATGTAAAATCGTGGTCATAAATAATAACCTACCCTCTGACACCCCGTGCCTCAGGCTGGCTCCTTCATGCACAGCAAGTCGCACTGGAGTAAGAGGTGCTGAGAGGAAGGGGTCAGAGAGAGAAAGGAAGGTGGGTGGGGGGACGAGCAATGGTGCAGGGGTGGGGTGAGGGAAGGGAGGTAGAGGCTGGAGAATGAAATGCGAAGTTGTGGTCTCATTTTTTGTCTATTTCCTTTCATTCAGGGCATGATATAAAGGAGTTAATATTTGGTAGACAACGCTGCATTACACCTTGTATAGCAGCATCAGATAACAAGATTTAGAGTGGGGATAGCAAGGGCTATCTGAGAGAAATATACTGACATGACAGATCAAACATTAGTGCAGAGCCATCGAGACTGTGTGGGACCAGATTGTCAATGCTTGGGAACCTGAGAAAGAGAGGACACGGGCATGCCTCAACCACCAAACCAACAACAAGTGGGAGTTGTTCAGACAAAACCAGCAAATCATTAAGAACATCGTTTCTTCGGTGTCACGAAGACAGCAAGAGGTGAGGTAGGAGGCCACTGGACTACTTACAAAGGCTTTCCTGGTTGCTTTGGCCTGACCAATGTTGGTAAACATTGACAGAGATATATTTTGGGAGTGTGGGTAGAATTTTGTTTAATTTTCCTTCTAACAGATTATGAGATATCGTTATTATATCCACCCACGTGCACAGACATCAAATTTATTTACCTTTTATGCACAATTATTTTTGATAGCCTTTTCACACAGAGATGCCATAAGAGTTGACATGATACTGACTGTATAGAGGGAGTGAACTGAGATGATCAGATTTTCTGTGAAGCAGCCATGTCAAAGGCTGCATATATTTATTTTAAAAAATTAATTATATGTTAGGGTAGAGGAAGTTACAGTACTTATAAATATTATGGAAGTCAAGGCCATCCAGATTCCATTCTGTGTCCAAAGTCAAAATACACGGATAAGCACAAATATCTCGCTCCACACTAATGACTGATCTGTCACGTCAGTATATTTCTCTCACGAGCCAGCCAATGATATCACCACTCTAAAGCTTGTTATCTGATGCCGCTATACAAGGTATAATGCTGCATTACCTACCAAATATTAACTCCTTTATATCATGCCCTGAATGAAAGAAAACAGACAAACAATGTGACCACCACTTCGCATTTCATTCTCCCTCCCCTCCTTCACCCCACCCCCACACTATCACTCAACCCCCCACCCACCTTTCCTTCTCTCTCTGACCCCTCCCTCTCAGCCCTTCTTACTCCAGTGTGACTTACCACACATACAGGAACCAGCCTGAGGCACAGGGTAACAGAGGATAGGTGGTTATTTATGACCACAACTGTATACTATAAAATAGCACAACAAAGTTTCCAAACTTTCAAAAGGTCCCACTCACAAAGCCAGACACTCATGAGTCATAATGGCCAATGGCACATGCACTGTTGGCAAGCAGAAATCTTCAAAAGCACTAAGCTCAGCTTTAAAATGAGCTATGCTATAGGTGAACCATTCAAATTTTTGCGTTAAATTGTACTTCAAAACGTGCTAGATATAGAAGAAAATCAACTATTTGCTGGGCCTAAATTATTATGAAAAGTGCTAGATCAAGTGCCAACAGTGCCAAATTAGCAACTATGGGCGCACAGGTACCAGCGATGAGCTGGCGACCCCGCTATGGGTGTCAATTGGCTTAGTATATGAGCTGGAAGAGAAGAGAACTTTTGTAATGGGACAATTTATGAAAACCGCCGAAAGACCAGAAATATTGTAAGACCAGATGCCGAATGAGAGGCCTTTTACTGTAATATGGGATACCTACCTATTGGGGCACTAAGGTACTAAGGTCAATAAATCTGATATATAGGCACAAATGGGTCAGGGTAACCTTAGTTAATTTAGAGGTAAATCAGATCTTATTTTATACGTGACATCTGATAGTGTGCATAATTCATATTCCTATCTCACAGTCAATCAGACTATGGAAACCTAGTAGAGTATTGTACTCAAAATAAAAATCAAGCATATTTTGCTAATTATTGATAGAATTAATATAACAATAATTTCCAAGCAGGCAGCTCCATACTGTGATGAAAGTGGTAGAGGTAATAATAATGATAATGTAATCCTTGTGAATACATGCACCTGTGTTCAACTGCATTCAGTTCTCATAAACACTGATAGAAATTCAATGCAGAAAAAGCAACTTCTGAAAAATCTATCATGACTGCAGAAAAAAAAAAACTACTGTATAACCTGGCATAATATTGCCATCTCTCCACTTGATTTATGAGCTGTATCAATACATTAGCAATGGAATATACTGCAAGTCAAGAGGAGGTGCTGTGGAAAAAATGTAGAGTTGCTTTATCTTTTCCTGTCACTGAACTATGTGCAATA
>JAGKTI010001725.1:38178-52794 GCA_018397915.1 Birgus latro
TTTACTTACATCACACCAAAAACTGCTTTATGGGTATAATATGGAAGAGGGCAAGCTAAAATAATACAAAAATTTCCAGTTGATATCTGCTCTAGTTTAGCAATTATACCACCAAAAAAAATTTATATTAAAAAATTCAGGGCAATTTCCAGGATATATGTTGCAAGTCTACTTGAAACAGTTCAAGATGCACATCACAGTTTACTGGTTAGGAAGTCCATAATCAATCTGACAGCTTTACAAGCTGCTGTACAGTATGACTTCCATGTACTGTACATATTAACAGGGGTATGTCATTACAAGAGAAATTATTGTACAATACAGTACTATGGCTTCACCAAAAATCCACTCCCGTGCTTCATGGGCTGCAGTTATCAACTGGTTAGCCATGCACTGGTACATATTTGTATAACTGTGCACCACTGCATGGCCAGTTGCAAGTGCCAAGTAACTGATAGCACTGGTGTCAGGGGGTAACAAGCTTTACATTACATACCTGCTTTACATATCCACTCCACATAACCATTTAATTCTCTTTCTAATTGCTGCTGTCTTCTAAGTTTTAAAAATTCTTGTCTATTTTCTACTCTCTCTCTCTCCTTAGCAAATTCACTGCAAGTAAAAGAAGTACAAAGGGTAGGATCACAAGCATTAATTTACATGCCAGTTACATCTGATAAACAGATCAAATAAGCATCACTACTTTTATGCATCAGTACCTTGGGGCAAAGGAATGATTTTCGCTTATTAAAACGATACAGATACAGATAAAGAGACAGTCACAGACTGAGAGACAGATATTGATACAGATGCCTTAATCCTGGAGGAGTGGCCAACCCTAAAATTTGAACAGACAGCAGAACAAGAGGTGCTCTGAGCAGGCAGCACATGATACTCCTTTATTCAAGTGGTACACTGTGGGAAGCTGAGAGCTGAAAGATGAACAAAGCTGCACCATATACTTAGCAATGCTGTTTATTATTATCTCCTTGTATTGATATGACATTTGATAATATGTAGAAGGTAGGAGTCACTGGGGGGCTGGCTGGCAAGGATTTAATCATGAAATACTTTCCTTTTCTTTCCTTTTAGTGCACACTATTACATTATATGAAGGACAACTGGATTTCATAGGTAATCTTAGCTGCATTCTTCCTGTCAGGCACATATATTCCCTGCATACAACTCCCAGTCACATGCTGGAAGATAATCTGCTACCACAAATACTGCATGTATCAATGCAGTAAAGACAATGGTAGGAATAACATGATTACAGGAAAATACTGTGGAAGAAGAAGACAAGGGGAAATTTTCATTTCTTCAATATACCATACAATGCAATCACAGAAGGTGAAAAGGAAGACTTACTAGCATACACTTACAGCAGAACCTAAATAAACTGGCCTACTTGCGACTACGGTTTTCCCGAAATCTTTAATAAGCCACAAGAGACTTCTTCATTTAAACACAATTATGAACTGGAAGGTGCACATGTAGAAACTACCAGCAACATTGCTACTTTCATACACATTAAGATATTGGAATGTACTGCCCAAATCATTTATATGATTTATGTCATCTATTATATTTTTTAATATCATCAGACAATTTTGTTCTGCTTAGGGGGAACTTTTCAATTTGGAGAGTCAAGATGTAGCCTATTAGCCAATTGCAATCATTTACAAAGATCAATGAATAAATTCATAAACTGGTACTCTAATTAAATTATGAAAAGGGACATTACTCTAGTGAAGGGGGCTATCTTGCAAACAAAACTGCTAACAAATATCCACTAAACTCTGAATCAGACTACAAAACCTCATTCATTCCTAGTTATATTCAACACCAGAAAGCTTGACAATTAAGCCACACTGTCTCAGCTTCCAATTCAGGAATAGGGACTTCTGCTTATTATACAGGTACTTCCTTTTACTTTCAGTAATTTATAATACTGCAAACATGTAGACCACTCTTCTGGCAAATTTAGATGAAAATCACATAATATGCTGGTCAGGGGTGATACTTGGGTGGGTTGGGAGGGAGCTGGCTGGATTAACTGTCAAGCATGCTGGCACAGTGTATAGACAGTATCATCTGTATGTCAGACTGCAAGTATTCCACTATCAGTGGAATCTCAGGATCAGGCATTACACAGTCCAACACAATGAACATATCCAGACATGGCTGCATATATGCAGTATATACTTTACATACAAATAAGATAGTACTAACATCACACCTTACCATTCGTCACCAACATAACCACTTCAATCCACGGACATAATATCATGTTTCTGCTACTTCTGGACAATTTTATTCAAGACCACTTGTGGTGAATGAGGTTAATGAAGACTAAATATATGCCTCATTCAGATCAGAAAGTCAAGCTTCAGCACCAATATTTCAGGGATTCCTAGGAATAACATTCCACATAATGCTAATGCATAATCATTTCAGCAATTACACAGAACTTTCACGACATTTTCCAGAATGAAATATGTACTTGATATAAGTACAGTACGATCGCCCAAAGAAGTGATGACCTGACTCCCAGTATCTTTCACTCAGAAGTTATATTTTCTATATTGCACACTGGAAAGAGCAGTATTTGGGTAAACAACACCAAAAAGTAATATATTAGTGTTTTTACGGTGTATATCTTGCGTTACGGAAGGGGAACCACAATACACTAAAGTTGAGGCTTAGCAATACGAAAGAATGTGAAACGCATTCTCTATCGCTCAACGGTTTCAGGGTTAAAATGCGGAGAAACTCTCATAATACTTATTTTCCATTCAAAATCAACAATACTGAAGGAAATATGTCCCATAAAATACAACCCACAGATAATCGTAATGTCGAAATCATTAGTGCCATCAAATCAGAAAAATAAACATCTAAAGATATATTATTCTCCACATTTAATTCTCTATTCTATTCTATCTATTGCCAGACGCCTCAATCCCGAACGGGGTGGCCACAAACAAATCGCCTCCATGTCACTCTGTCCCCTGCCATTTCACTACCACGCTCCCAACTCACACCCCCCTCTCTCATATACCTCTCCACTCCATCCCTCCATCTCATCCTCGGCCTCCCCCTCCCTCTCGCCCCCTCCACCTCACTCACATACACTCTCCTCGTCAATCTTTCACTCTCCATCCTCTCCACATGCCCAAACCACCTTAACGTGTTTCTCCTAACGCTTCCCATCACGTCCTCAACCACACCACAACGCTCCTTCACTTCCTCATTTGTTAGTCTGTCTCTCCATGTGACTCCACATGCTCCTCTCAAATAACTCATTTCCACTGCTCTCACTCTTGACTTCTGTCCTTCCAACAGGGTCCAAGCTTCACTTCCATATGTCAGAGTTGGTATCACAATACTGTCATGTAACAACTTTTTTATGAGGGATGATATTCATGCAGGTAAACCCGTAAGTGCTGAAAGCAAGATGGATCGTCAACAAGAAACTACAGCCTATCGGTGCAAGCAGATTATTGCTCTTTATTTAGCAAATATTCCAGTAAGACAGATATACTGGCACCTTAACATCAAGAAGACAGTTAACAGATAGATGAGCAATACAGAGGTAGAACATAAGAAATTTCCTACTGGAGTCCCTCGTAACACAAGTCCAAGACAGATGGATTAATACATATGCCCAAGAACAACCACTTACCACTTGTGTTGCTATCAAAATGCAAATTAATCTGCCGGCATTCAGTGACATTAGTGAAACCAGTGCAATCATAAGTGGAAAACTGGTCATTTTTATTCATACGAAATTCCAACATGTTATAAAACATGTAGGACAGTTGCATAGAAGAACTAAAGAGGGAGAGGTTGATAGTCAAAAGCATGAGTGCGACAATGAATTAAAACCAAAAAGAATTATACTAAAAATAAGGGGGGGGACCGTGACAAAGGTCGAGACATCCTAAACCTCCCCTGGCATGGCAATGACTGACGGAAAGCCTGCCGTGCACTACTGCCAAAGGAAAAATTATTTAAATCCGCTAAATTAGTCTCAGATGCAGTAAAAATCCGTCAGACTGAGGGAAATTAACGGGAAAAAAAAATGGGCAAGACCTACAAGAGAGAGAGAGAGAGAGAGAGAGAGAGAGAGAGAAATGTAATAATTATATACCAGCTAGACTGCTTTTGAAATCTCTAAATTTAGCGGGAAAATCGCTTCATTGGTAACTGCTGGCATGAGTCGTGAAAATGTGCCAGATGTCACTATTTATTTATTTTTTGACTAATAAAAAAAAAAAAAAAAGCTAAACTTAACTAATATTTTCGCAAGATTAATTTTCTTTACACCATAAATAATGTTTGTAGGGCAGGCAATGACTGTTTCCGTCTCCTAATTGAATGTTGCCAGACCCAGAGAGTTTTGTCTGAAACTTAATGAAAGCGAGTCATCACTTCTTTGGGTGATCGTACACCACTCGTTATGACCATAACATGAATGAGAGAAACTACCAAAAACACAATAATGCAAATGAAACCAACAAGTTTCAATAGTATCAGCTGATTCAGTCTGATCTAGAGTGTAACCCTACACCAAATTATCATGGCCAAGGGCTATGGAGGACTTGGATGATGCAAATCTATCACATTTAACTACTGTGAGCATAATTAGCTTGATCCCAAACAGAAGGGAGACACTAAATCAACTCTGAAGCAATATACAGGAAGGCCACTGTCAGATCAAACAAGGTAACAGGCAATAACAACACCAGCAAAAACAACTGACTTAAGGAAGGTGTACAGGACCAAAATACTATCGCACAGGTGGAAGAAACTTACCACTGATGTATAAAAAAAAAAAAAAAAAAACAGACATTCCAAGAATGCAAAGTGCACAGTGAAGATGGTGGGCAACCTTCACACAAGTGTTACAAGGCGGACTACCCTTGTAATAATGACAACCTATTGATGGGCATAAATGCAAGCCAAATTAAGCATATCAACTTTACCATCTCTCATTAACTACCATCACATTTCCAAAACTCAAAAACTTCAGAGAGCATTTTTTAATTTTTTTTATTAGTACTGTACTGGTTACAGCATCAACTTAACTTCTGATATGTTAGGACAAATCTGTTACTTCTCTGTACTACTGGCAAATGAAATGTCGAGTTACAAGCCTCCTGACTCCAGAGGCGTCAAATGACTTAAAAGGAATGACCAACAAAACAAAACGCCCCAAGTGCAGTAACATCATATCATTTATAAAGGCTCAAACATGCTTGTATGTGTCAGCCTTGGTCACCTAATGGCAACTCTCAACATTACTTGATCCCAGGCAGCCTCCACATTCCTTCTATCCTTGATGCCACACTCTATGAACCCTGTCCTAGGTCTTTCTCAGTTTGCCTCTCGCAACCACCCTAACCCCAACGTTCACACTTATCTTCCTCACCCAACTGTCATCCTCCACCCTCTCAACATCCCCAAACCATCTCAATCTACCCCTCTTCTTCACAACTCCAATACATTCCAGTCCCATCGTTTCTCTCAATTTGACTTCAATCATAATCCTAGCCTCCCCCCCCCGCCAGCCCTTGCATTCAATGATGCACTAAAGTTGGTTTCAGGGAGTCCGATGCACTGATTTTGCCAGCTGAGGACAGATGGAATTGGTAACACTGTGCGATGCTCTCAGCCGCAGATTGGTCAATCCCACCGTGAACGTGCGCCAAATTGACTGTACTCGTATTCCTACCAAAACCCTCATTTACTTGTAAGATACAAGATTATAGATACAGATTAATGCAATGATATTTTTAATGATAAATATTTGCCTTTTAAAATATCATAGACAAACCTGAACAACACTGACAACAAAACTAAGTAAAGAACCAACTGCACACAAATGGACAACAGTCAGAGACTGTGGCGGGAATTCAGACGTTCGGAACAAGGTGGTTCTGAGGTCCTGTGAAAGCTCGAATGTTTTTCCCACCACTACTACACAGAGTCACATTCTACACCATGCTCTTCATTACCTCATCTACTGTATGATTTCTTGGTATCTTAAGTCCTACCTTAGTTGTGGTGTGTGATAATGATATCTACAATTCATAATTCAAAAACTTTTCTCAAGCAAATACCTTCTGTACTCTTCCGTCATGCTAATAGTAATCCTGGGCTGTAGTTCCATTATTTGTTGGTAATAAGTAGCAATAAGGAAGAGCGATTATACGCATTAGTACATTTAGTTAACCCGTGGATTGCGAGCCACAGCTCAGGCTGGGTAGTGTCACGTTGCAAGCCACAGCTCAGGCTGTGCTGGCCGTGCATCACTGCTAACTACTCCACCCCTACTCAAACTTACGCATGGTGCTATGCAAGGACGGAGAGAGAGAGAGATTTTTTCTTTTCAACAGATGATGCCCTGGTTGTTTATCCAAGTTTATAATAAACAAAAACAACTTTTTTTTTCGTTTTTTATGACCCCTATGTAAACTTACGCATGGCCCTATGCAAAGATGGAGAACTTTTTTTTTTTTTTACCAGATGATGCCCTGAACGTTTATCTTCAGTTTGTAATAATAAAAAAAAAAATCTTCATTTTTTGCACACCACGGGGTGGGATTTAAAAAAAAAAGGTAATTGCACAATCCACGAGTTAATGGCAGTACTGGTGTCGAGGTAACAGCGAGCAAGACAGCAGACTATGTTAATGCAAATATGACAGTGTCCGAATATGGCCCGTAGACTAACTGCAAATGCCTACGCAACTTTTGGTAGCCCTGGCTGCTGGAATAACAAAAAAGAAAAAAAAATCTGTAGGTTTACTTAGTTGTATTATATACAGAGAAGCAAGCATCATTTAAAATTTATGAAGCTATTGTAAAAATCTTCATGTCAAAAGACTTGATAGCCCAACATCCTTTTTAAAATAGTGAGTGTCATAAACATTGCATAACTGATGACCTGTATCATAATAGAAAGCAGCACAACAGATCTGAGTCAATTAGTGCACAGGTTTCTTACTACTTGTTAAAAGTATGAAATCGTTTATATATAGCATAATCCTCACGATTAATGGGTCCATTTGTAGGTTTTTCGTTTATATTTAATATATTCCTACTTAGGATGTGTTGTCTGAAGTAAAGATTTGTTGGCACATATGTGTTGGACAACATGAAAGGAACCAGTATGACACTATTACCACTACTGCTATTACAACCACCACCACCACAACAATTATTACTACACCTAGTACTACTACTACTGCTACACCAATACCCCGTTATCCGGTGCATCAATAACCAGCACTCTGCTAGACTGAACACAAGAAATAAGGGTTCCCACAATCTGAACAATCTAAATGTCCGTCACCTTTCCAGTCCGACACCGCACATCTCCAGTCCAATACCTCGCCTCTCCTGGTCCTCCCTTCCCTTCTCCCCCCACCCGTCCCTCCTCTCCCCTCCCTGTACCTCCTCCATCTCCCACCAAACTCAGCATTGCCAGGCATGTCTCCCCCCCTTCCCCCACCCCTGGTTGCCTCTCTCTCTCTCTCTCTCTCCATCCCCCCCCACCCTACCCTCACTTTTCTCCTGTGTGTGTGTGTGTGTGTGTGTGTGAGCGATAGTGGTGAGTGAGTAAGCGGTAGTGGTGAGTGAGCAATAATGGTGAGTGAGTGAGTGGGAGTGGTGAGTGAGTGAGTAAGAGTGGTGAGTGAGTGAGTAAGAGTGGTGAGTGAGTGAATGGTGAGTGAGTGAGTGAAAGTGAGTGAGTGAGAGTGGTAAGTGAGTGGTGAGTGAGACTAGGGGGAGGGAGGGGGGTAGTAGGGCTGTTTAGCTTTCCTCTTTCCCTGTCTCCCCCCACCCTCACCCACTCCCACTTCTCTCCCTCCCCCACCCCTTCTTGTCTACCCATTCCCCTGCCCTCCCCCACCCCTGCTTGGCACACTGCCAGCAGCCTGCCTGGCTGTTTTGTTGCCCTGAAGCAGTGTTGAACACCAAACGTCCCACCACTCCACCCTCCTGAATGTGATGTTTGATGTGCCCTTTTTTAGCAATAGTATTGTTTATGAGGACAATAGCATTACCTATGGTGTTTCTCTGTCAGTCTCTATTGATCTAAGGAATATGAGAGTTTGGGTTTGGGTCTGGAATGCACCTCTGGCTTTTCTTCAGTATCTTATGGGGAAAACTGCTTTGATATCCACGTACTCGCTGGCTGAACACTGAACGAAACTTCCACTGGTACACAACACTGCCGAATATCGGGATATGGGTGTACTACTACTCCTACCACCACCTGCACTGCAAATACAAAGAAACACACCAGCCCTGACGAAAAATACCAATGGTCCCCACACAAATATGGAAGTCAAAGTTGAAATATAATAATGAATGTTCACTGATTTTTTACCAGAAAGGTCTATATGAAACACAACTGTAAGTGACACTGAAACAGCAAAAGCAACTGGGGCCAGCAACAGAACTATCCAGAGGATTAAAGCAGAGGCTTCTAAGTCACCTAATGGTATAATATGTTCACCACCTAAATGTGTACGACCATCACCCATAGTATGAAATCTGGACAATTTTGACCAAGAATGCAACAGTGAGAGCTGCTTGCAATTTATGAATGAGGTGAACTGCCAACGATTTCAACTTCATTAAAGAAAGTCCAATAGCCATATCAATTTCAAGGGGTCATGAACTTCACTGTTTAGAACAATAAGGCAAATGAGATTTAAGTATACGGTGCAAAGTGGGAGGAAAATTTTGATGAAAAGGAAGGACATTGTGGTGGCCATAAAAGAATACCTTTGAGAAATAACAAAGCAAGTTTCCATCCCCGTCCAATGGTCTTTTTGGATGAACATGGATCAAGCAAAATATGTGTTGAGCATTGCTGGACTGATTCAGACAGAACAGCTGGCCCTAAACTTAAGACGGTAAGAGGTGCCAGATTCATCACAGTTCATACAAGTGGTCATCACAGCTTCATACCTGGAGTTCTTTTTATGTTCTGGTCCAAGAATGGGTCAAAGGGGGACCATGAACAGTTCAAGATCTGGTTCCAAGAACAATTACTTCCCAACATCAATGAAGGATCACTAATAGCTTTATACAATGCACCATACCACTCAAAAATTACCTGAAAAGTACTAACAACCAGCAGCAGAAGAGATGAATTACTAAAGTGGTTAGCTTCAAACAACATCTCCCATGATCCCTCTGCTACTAAACTACAATTACCTGTACTTCAGATAAAAAAAAAACACAAATCAAAGCAAGACTACGAAACTGATCAGATAGCTGTTCATCATGGACATAAAGTACTCTGGCTACCCCCTACCACTGCATGATGAACCCCACTGAACTAATGTGGCCACAGGTGAAAACTTAAAGGAAACAGAAAATTCTAATGGTAACCAGTGCCTAAAGAGAGTTGAAGAAATAACCTATGAAGCAATAAACAACGTAACATCTGAACACCAGCGGAAGTCCATCGACAACACACCACTGAGAATTAATTCCAGGCCAAGGACATAGCACAAAGACATCGTTTGCTTGTTTTTGAAGGCTCCAACATGCTTGCATGCATCGGCCATGGTCACCTAATGGCGGCTCTCAATACTGCTCAATCTCTGGCAGCTTCCCTATTCAGTCCTTATCCCTGAGGTCACACTCAATGACCTTGTCTCAGGTCATTTTCAGTCTATTTCTTGAGACCCTACTCTTAATATTAACACTTCTCACTTTCTGCACACTTTTTTTTTTTTTTTTAATGCAAGGAAGAAGGAACCAAGGGCCACAGGCCTGCATACCGTTCCTTCCATGAAGAAGCAAAACCAATACAAATGAGAGCCAAATTCAAGATCCGTTCATTTCGAAATGCCTGGACACACTGCGTTTGAAAGACTGGAGATCATAGGAAGTAGGAAATACAGACAGAGGAAGACAGTTCCAGAGTTGACCAGTTGCATAAACGAAGGACTGGGAGTAATGGTTAACTCTTGCATTAGAGAGTTGGACAGAAAAGGGATGAGAGTTTCTTGCTAGAAGGGTACTACGTGCCCGTCATAGAGGTAGAGGGATGCAAGCAGACAGTTCAGAGGAACAGTGACCGTTGAAGCAGCGATAGAAGAGAGATAAAGATGCAACAGTGTGGCGAAGAGACAAAGGTTGAAGGGAATCAGTAAGAGGAGGAGAGTTAATGAGACGAAAAGCCTTTGACTCCACTCTATTGAGAAGTGCTGCATGTGGGTAGCTTCCCCACACATGAGAGCTGTACTCCATACACGGGCGAATAAAACTTGTGTACAAGGTCAACAACTGTGCAGGGGTAAAGAAAGTTCGGAATCGGCTTAGCACACCTAATCTCTTGGAAGCAGATTTCACAAGAGATGTAATATGTTCTTTCCAAGACAAATCCCGAGAGAATGAAACCCCAAGCATGTTCAAGGATGATGCAGGACATAACTGTTCATTATTAAACATTAGTGGGTAATCCTGAGGAAGATTTTGTCGGGTTGATAAGTGCAAGAACTGAGTTTTTGATGCATTAAAAATAAGATTATTTTTACCCCAATCAGAGATACAAGCCAAGTCAGACATTAGGTGTGCCATAGCCTCATCCCTTTTTTGTTGAAGTAACTGTTGAGATGGACGTTGCGGAAACCGAATGGAAAGGTGAAGGGTGGAATCAACAGCATATGAGTGGATAGGGTTAGATGTACAGCTTAGAAGGTCATTGATGAATAAAAGGGAGAGAGTTGGTGATAGGACAGAGCCCTGAGGAACACCACTGTTGACAGGTCTAGAGAAGAACGATGGCCGTCTACAACAGCAGCTATAGAATGACCAGAAAGGAAGCTAGAGATTAAGGCACAGATAGAAGGATAGAAACCATAGGAGGGCAGTTTGGAAATTAAAGATTTATGCCAGACTCGATCGAAAGCCTTTGAGATGTCAAGTGCAATGGCAGAGCTTTCGCTAAAGTCCCAAAAGGAGGATGGCCAGGAGAATTGACTCGAAAACTTTTGAGACACAGGATGTTAAAGCAATTGGACAATAGTTAGACGGTTAGGAATGGTCACCCTTCTTTGGGACTGGCTGAATGAGAGCAAACTACCAGCAAGAAGGAAAGGTACAAGTTGATAGACAAAGGCGAAAGAGTTTACCTAGGCAGGGTGCAAGCACAGAAACACAGTTTTTGAGGACAACAGGAGGGACTCCATCAGGCCCATATGCCTTGTTAGTATTGAGGCCAGTGATGGCAGAAAATACATCAGCTGAAGAAATTTTAATGTCAGTCATGAGGAAGTCAGAGAGGGGAAGTGATGGAGGAATAGCACTGGAATCGTCTAAGGTGGAACTGGAGGAGAAAGTCTGAGCGAAGAGATCTGCTTTATCAGTAGAAGAAATAGCTACAGAGCCATCAGAGAAGAAAAGAGGAGGGAAGGATGTGGTTTTTCGCAAGGTGCCAGAAGAAGCGAGAAGAATTCGAGTTGGAGAGTTGAGAACATTTAGCACAGATGAAATTATTTTTAGCAGAGCGAAGAACAGACTTATCACGATTCCGGGCAGAAATATATAAAAGATGTGATTCAGGGGTGGGTTGGCTCCGGTACCTCTTATAGGCCCTCTCCTTGTTGCGGACAGCATTAGAACAAGCGTGATTAAATCAAGGCTTTCTTGCATTAGTCAGAGGATATGAGAAAGGAATGTATGCTTCCATGCCCGAGAGAATAACCTCCGTAATGCGCAAGGCACACTCAGATGGCTCCCGGCCATGGAAGCAATAATCATTCCAAGGAAAATCAAAGAAGTACTGCCTGAGGGCCTCCCAGTCTGCAGCTCCAAAGTGCCACAGGCGGCGTTTCTTTGGAGGGTCCACAGGCCGTACTGGAGTGATAGGACAGGTTAAGGTAATAAGGTTATGATTGGAGGAGCCCAATGGAGAGAAAAGATTAACAGTGTAAGCAGAAGGATTAGTTGTTACGAAAAGGTCAAGTACGTTGGAACTCTCTCCAAGGCAATCAGGGATACGGGTAGGGTGCTGTACAAGCTGCTCAAGGTCATTAAGGATAGAAAAGATGTAGGCTTGTTTACCAGGTGGATCAGTGAAAGGAGAGGAGAGCCAAAGGTGGTGGTGAACATTGAAATCTCCTAGAATGGAGATTTCAGAGAAAGGAGAAATGGATAGAATGTGTTCCATCGTAGAAGTAAGATAGTCAAAGAATTTTTGATAGTCAGTAGAATCAGGAGATAAGTAAACAGCACAGATATATTTAGTCAGTGAATGACAGGAAAGCCGAAGCCAGAGGGTAGAGAATTCAGAAGAATCAAGTTCAGGAACACGGAAGCAAGATAGATCGTTGCGTACATATTCACAACATCCACCTTTGGCTTTGAAATGAGAATAGAGAAAGTAGGAGGATATAGAAAAGGGTTTGCTGTCAGTTGCCTCAGACAGCTGAGTCTCAGAGAGAAAGTGAAGGTGAGGTTTAGAGGAGAAGAGGTGGTGTTCAACAGAGCGAAAGTTAGAGGAAAGGCCGTGAATGTTACAGAAATGAAGAAAGAGTGAGTCAGACAGTGGTTCCAGGCAACTCTGTGAGTCGTCACCGGGAGAGATGGGCGGATGGTGGGGGCATTTATGGTCCCCCCCCTCTGGGGACTCCGAGGCATGATTTTTGTGCGCCATTTTCTTACAAATTTTGAAAAGGAAGTGTAGTGTGTAGTGTGCATGTAGTTTGGTGTTGACAGTTAGAGAAACTTGTATTGGAGAGCATGCTGGACTACTCTCTGTGTTACTGAGACACTGAAAAAGTTCAGCAAAGGGGGATGGTCAGGAACAACTCCTGAAGGCTGATGAAAGGGGAGCTCCAGCTCTCCCTGTCATCAGTCTTCCATCCACCTTGGGAGTACTGCCCTGCTCGACTGGTGCTACCATCCTCTCCACATGCCCAAACCATCTCAATCTACCTCTCCAATACACTCCAGTCCCATCCTACCCCTCAACTCTTCCATCATAAACCTAGCCCCCCCCAGGCCTCACACTCAGGGACGCACTGCACATTCACCTAATCATTGTCATTTCCCTACGTCTGGGCCTGCGAATACCCTCTTCCTTTACTGTCCAAGTCTCACTACCATACAGCATTACATTGCAAACAAAGATCCCTTAACACAGAGGAAGAGCCCTCTCAATGTCAGGAGAGGCAACAGCTCCCTGAACTTCTTCCAACCACTCCTCACTCTAGCCACAGAGCTAGCTCCAGCCCCACCTCCAGCACATAACATGTTCTCCCAAATAATAAAACTTTTCCAGACACTCAAGAGACTCAACACTACATTCAATCCTTTCACGCCCGACAATCTCCACCTGCTCTCCCGAACACACCGCACACATGAAATCAGCATTATCTTGCAGTCTATCTCTAATACCACTACATCATTTATGCACCCACTTACCATAGACTCTGTATAAGATGAAATTACTTCTCACGCCTGTGGCAAATCGCACATGGCCACTCTCCTTCTTCTTTGACAGTCCCGTCACCAGCCCTAGATACCATTACTATTGTTTTATCTGCATTTACTCTTAACCCCTTAACCTGCAGAGTCTCATCGACGTATGGGTACGTCACGATGTTTTGTCACAGCTACACCCATCGACGTATGGGTATGTCGCGCAATTGCAGGGGTCATAATTTGCACAATTTTTAAGTTTCATGGGTGATTTTTGGTAGGCATATGTGGGAGACCTTCCTCTACCTGCTGTCAAGCGGGGATACTGCCTGGCCCCACCTAACCCCCCCTCCCCCCCACACAGGGCAATTCACCTGTTAGCAGTAAGCTGTCCAGTAAAGGTATGTTGCCCCACGGTCTCTCCAATGACGAAATTCATGGTGAAAGTGATTCCTGAGGTGGAGGACAAAGAAATAAAGAAGCTAGAGCAAGAAACAAACAGAAGTGATGAGGTGGTAATGTCATAAAGGAAGGTGCCATATGTGGGTGTGTCTGGTAACTGAACAATGCTTCTATTGCCTATATAAATGTGTTAAAACCAACATAGTCTGTTACAACACATAAATTCGTACCAAATACATAAATAAATATGTGATTGAGAGTGGCTTGAATCAGTTAACCCTTCCATGGTTCGTTTTCTTTAGCCAGGTACCCTGAAAAAGAAGGGAAACATAAGGCTGCATGACACCTGCATCAACAGTTTTAAGCAGAGGATCGCGATTTCTCTATGAATTTTCAATCTTTCTCACCAAAGGCGAAGGTTTGAGCCAATAGAAATTTTTTCCAAAAATGCTCGAGATTTTGTGGTATGGTAGGTTGGAAATCGGTCAGGACGTGATGGGTTAACCGCGGGTCGTCACTTCCGTGATGCTCGGGAGCAATGGATCATACCGCGGGGCGTCACTTTTGCGATTCTGCGTTGTTTTCAATTTGCCCGGGCTTTCAGGTGGCGACTTGTATCATCTATCAGCACTGCCAATGTCTAAAAACAGTTAGAGCTGCTAATGTCATCAGTACTCCCATCCATTGTTGACAATTTAGCCATTTTCCCCCATTCTAGACTCCCCTCCCTACCTCCCCTCCATTACCCTCTCGTGTCGTC
>JAGKTI010001725.1:62808-78247 GCA_018397915.1 Birgus latro
GTGTCACGAATTTTCTACATCGTAAAATTATGTAACGTAAATTCTGACATAGAGTGATTTTGCGCGAGCAACGAATGATTATGAAATGTACGAGATTTCGCTCATTCTCTCAACTGTCTGCTCGCGTACTTATATTCGCATCAAGTTGTCAAAACTTTCGTCATTCTTTCGCGAGTGATTGTTTTTATGTGCAGACGGTGCATTCCTCTGAGCGATAATTTCTGAAATTACCGCTTCCGCCTCCCGGCCGTTAATCGGCCACACCCCCTTCTCACATTCCTCACGTCTGACACTCAAAACCATACCCAGTCTGCTTCTAGTCACGGTGCGTGCAGGTTGAACGCTCGAGTGATCACTTTTCTTAGCGATTTCAGATCTCAGCTTGTATTGGCGTGAATCCCCGAAGCTCCCACCAACTTGGTGATCGACAGCAGCATGGTCTCACCTATACCGATCAGTATTTTCTTTTGTTTTCCTAGGCTTAAGTTTTGGGTTATTTAGCTATTTGTCGTGAGTGTTTGAGTGAATGCGTTTCCCTTTTTTTAATATGAATTGGAGTCATATAACGTAAATTTATTTTCTTGTATTCAATAAATCTACAGTTCGTTTTCATGAGCTTTGTTAAATGTAAGTCGTGTTTAATTTCCCCACATATTTAGTACATTTTTGCTACTCCACGTTAGCACAACTCTTTATATTAATCACGACTGGTACTTAGGCCAGCTTTTGGCATTAATCCTTAAATCCATTGTGCTAGTTAGGGGTTTGGCTCAGCCAAGATCCTGATGATTATTATTATTATTATTTTTTGAATGTTAAGGGGAGAAACTAACTTTCTCAGAGGCCAACGGTACAATATTACAGCCTACTTGAGCGTCTAGTCTCTGCTGTGTACCGTTAAGAAAGTCTATAAATTCTCGACTCTAGAGAATTGGCGAAGTAAGCCAGCATAAAAGTGAAATCGCTACTTGATTTCACGAGTCTATTCTCTCGTAATAAATGACTCGATAGTCATTCCTAGCACACATAGCTATACATTGTATACTCCAATTATACAATATTACATTTTCCTCCTGAATTACATTTTTCCCCTGACATCCAAACTACTTGGAAATCATTGAATAGTGTTTCTAGTGATAATATCAGGCAGTGGGATTCATATTACAGGATGTCGGGAAGTGTAAAGTGGATACTTAGTTACCCAACTTCAGAAGTCTCCACAAGTCCTACGGTAGTCGACGAGTGCTAAAAAAACATCCCAGGAGAAAGCTGAAGGTACGTGCCATAAGTATATAAAATTATAATATTCTAGGACTAATAACCGATTTTTGGCAAAATATTTTTAAAAAGTCAGTTGAAGAGCGCATTTGCCCAGTGGGACAGGCATGGCGTGCCTCCAACAACCCCATGGTTAAGGGGTTAAGCCCTTGTGCCCGTACCATCTCTCAACTTCCTAAATCTTTCCTCTACCTCCCTTTCATTCTCTGCAATCAAAACCAAATCATCAGCATACATCTCCAACAGAAGGCCATTTCTGAAGTCACGTGAGAGGGCTTCATGTACCATGATAAACAACGTTATGCTGAAAATTATTTAATTCATGTGGCAATTCACGAAAGTAGTTTGGACGATCCCAGTGAAGAGGAAAGTGATATGGAGATTTAAATATACAACCTTACCCTAGATATGCTTCGCTTATCTTTTAATAATTATGATTTGTGTGATCACACACACACCTCACTATGGTCAATACATGCTATTCTCAATATACATACACATTTTCATTACCTTCATAGGTAAGAGCAGCTTTAAAAATCGGCATTTATGTTCTATTCATAGTCATTTCGTTTAGTTTTGTTTTTGAAGGCTCCAACATGCTTGCATGCGTCGGCCTTGGTCACCTAATGGCAGCTCTCCATGCTGCTCGATCTTTGGCAGCCTCCCTGTTCAGTCCCTTAACCCTTAAGTCACACTTAATGACCTCATCCCATGTCTTTCTCAGTCTACCCCTCCCCCAATATTAACACCTCTCACCCTCTGTACCCAATTATCATCCCCCATCCTCTCCACATGTCCAAACCACCTCAGCCTACATCTCCTCATCACAACACCAATACACTCCAGAGCCATCCTACCTCTCAACTCTTCCATCGTAAACCCAGTCCCCCCAGGCCTTGCACGCAGGGACGCACTGCACATCCACCTAATCATTGTCATTTCTGTATGTTTAAAACTGCGAATATCCTCTTCCTTTACTGCACAGGTCTCACTACCATACAGCATCACACTCCAAACACATGCTGCCTACAAAGACCCCTTAGCACGTAAGGAGAGTCCCCTCAATGTCAGGAGAGGCAACAGCTCCCTGAACTTCTTCCAACCACTTCTCACCCTAGCAACCGAGCTAACTCCAGCCCCACCTGCGGCACATAACATGTCTCCCAAATAAAAAAAACTCCTCCACACACTCAAGAGACTCACCAGCAAGTTCAATCCTTTCACGCCTAACAATTTCCACCTGCTCTCCCCGACATGCCACACACATAAAATCAGCATTATCTCGCAGTCTACCTCTAATACCACTACATCTCTTGTGCATCCATTTATCACAACCACTACACAAGATGGAATTACTTCCCACACCTTTGTGGCAAACTGCACATGGCCACTCTCCGTCTCCTCTGATTGTACAGCCACCAACCGTAGATATCATCACTCCCCTTGTGCCCCATACCATCTCTCCACTTCTTAAATCTTTCCTCCGCCTCCTTTTCATTCTCTGCAATCAACATCAAATCATCAGAATACAACATCTCCCATGGGAGTCCATCTCTGAAGTCACGAGAGAGGGCTTCAAGCACCATGATAAACAACAAAGGACTCAAAACTGACCCCTGATGCACACCAACATTCACGAAAAACTCATCACTCAAAACTCCATTCTCTCTTACCTGGGTATGGCCATAACCAATCTAACCACCCCCTCTTCCAACCCTAGCTTTCTCATTGCCCACTTCACCACCACTCTAGGGGCTCTGTCAAAGGCCTTTTCCAAATCAACAAAAACAAAATACAATTCCATTTTCTTTCCAATATATTTTTCCTGAAGCTGTCGAACAATGAATATGGGATCAGTGGTCCCTGTGCCTGGCATAAACCCAAACTGCATCTCATCGATATTCACTCTTTCTCTAATCATACCTTCCAGAACTCTCTCCACTACTTTCATTATCTGATCTAAGAGCTTTATACCTCTGTAATTTCAAAAATTCCAGGGCATCACCCTTTCCTTTGTACACATTTACAGTTACACTCTTCAGCCAATCATCTGGGACAACACACTCATATATAATCATATTTATCAGGTCAGTGACTAACCTCACCCCAGTATCTCCTGAGGCCTTCAACATTTCGGCAGTCAACCCAGACACACCTGCCGCCTTCCCCACCCGCATCTTGCCTATTGCCTCACTCACAGTAGCAGTGTCAATCAAAGGCCAAGGGCCAAACAGTGGATCTGCTGGCTCCAAACCTTCCCTATCCCAATCAAATTCCTCATTCAACAACCGGCTATAATGCTCTCTCCATGCATCTTTAATATCCCCACTGTTCACCACTACCCTTCCTTCATCATTCTTCACAAATTACTCACATACAATATCCCGATTATCCCTCTCCACCTGATTTGCCACCCTAAAAATCATATTTTTCCTTTCTGCATGATTTAGATTACCAAGTAAAAGTCTCTGTGACTCAGACTTCGCCCTGTATACCTCTCTTCTAGCCCTGCGCTTGGCAGCCAAGTACTCCTCCCTGTTACCACCCTTCTTCCATTCCCGGAAAAGCCTTCTTTTCTCCTTAACTGCGGCTTCTACACCCTCATCCCACCACCAAGTTACTTTATGTCTTGGTGGGCCTCTTGTCCAACCACATATTCCATCGGTAACTCTCAAGAGGTTGTTCTTAAGGGCTCTACTGTTCATTAATGCCTCTATCTATGGCTTCCTGTTTACCCACCACTCTCCTCATCTCACTATAAAAGGCATCCCTTACTGATTGGTTTCCCAGTTTCCATATTTTCCTCCTAGGTACATATGTCCTCCTCATCACTCATTCCTTAAGCACCATGTCACAAATCAACAGTTTGTGCTGCTGCTGTACACACTCCTCGCTTCCTATAACTTTAACATCCCTCACTAACCTCCTATCAACCCTCCTGACCAGAAAATAATCTATCTGACTGCTATTTCCCCCAGACTCATACGTAATCAACCAACTCATTCTTTTTCTAAAATGTGTGTTGCACACAATCATGTCCATAGCCTCCCCAAACTCGAGTATTCTTTCCCCTTCCGCATTCCTCACACCATATGCATATCCTCCATGGACTCCTTCATAACCTTGAGCTGCTTCATCCACATGACCATTTAAATCCCCTCCCAGAACCACTACCTCATCATTGCCCATGCCACCTACTACACGTATTAAATCATCCCAGAATCTATCCTTCTCTGCGTCATCCAATCCTACCTGTGGAGCATATGCCGATATAATTGAAATCATTCTCCTACCAATAAAAATTTTCACTACTAATATCCTATCACTTACTCTCATAACATTCATAACATACAGTAGGCACGGAAAGTATTGACGTTTTTTTGCCGACTTCATTCTTTTTCGCGTTAAGTGAAGTAGGGTCAATACTACCCTCCCCTGTGATGCAAAATGAGCCGACGCTTTTTCAACGGGAGCTGGCAACCCTGCTTGATAGGTTTGGCACCACAGGAGAAGGCTCAGGGCAGCCACAGGAGGAGGATTGTCTCTGTGTGTGATGCACCACGAGGGCATGTTTTGACTCAAATAACACAGTTATTTGGTTACCTACCACATTCTCATCATGCCTAAAGTAACCACAAGCAAGGACAAACGTGTGGAAGTGATTACTTTATACAAAGCTGGCCACAAACTCCCATTTATTGCAAATCAGATAGTGTTAGACTGAGGACGGTGCAGAGACTGGTGAAGCGGTTCAAGGACAGTGGGGAGGCCATTCCTCCCACTCCACTTCCCAAGCCTGGGAGACCTCGTAAGACAACCTTCAGGACCCGTCAGCTGATCTCAATGCAAGTTAGGAAGGATCCAAGGCTAACAGCACGGGATTTAAAAGAAAAGAACCCACAGCTGCTGGCAGATGTGTCTGTCAGAAGTGTGCAGCAGCTGTTGCATGACGATCTGGGCTACAGGAGTTTTTGTGCTCGTATAAAACCACTGCTAACTGCACTTCAGAAGAAAAAGAGAGTAAATTTTTGTAAGAAATATCTTGCCTGGAGTGAGGAGCAATGGAAAACTGTGCTTTGGAGTGATGAGTCAACATTTACTGTCACTGGTACCCCTTCATCACGAGTGTACCGCAAACCAGGCAGTGACCCCCTGGATCCTAAGTACACTTCCAAGTTTGTTAGATACCCAGCCTCACTCATGGCTTGGGGCTGCTTTACATATTATGGTGTTGGTAGGTTGGTAATTCTACCTGCAAATGAAAAAGTGAACCAGAACAATTATTTGGAGCTCTTATGTGATGTTTTAAGTGACTCTTTTGATAAAACCAAGGTAAGAGTATTTATGCAAGATTCTGCCCCTCCACATGTTGCAAAGTCAGTGAAACAGTGGATAACAGACTGTGAGGTTCCCTTTATTCGAGACTGGCCCGGAAACAGCCCAGATATCAATCTCATTGAGAATTTATGGGCGCACATGAAGCGGCAGCTGCGTAGTATGGACACATCATCTTTGCCTAAACTTGAGGCTGCAGCTGTGGAGCAGTTTTAGTCCGTCTGTTCTGCAAAACTATGCCATCAGTCTCCCCAGACGCCTTAAGAAGATAATAAAGGTGAAGGGGAATGCCAGTAAATACTAAATTCAATGGTGAGTGTTAATTTATTTGTTTCTCCTTGCTAACCACAAGAATGTTTTCTTTTTTTAAGATGGCGTCAACACTTTCCACGCCTACTGTATTCCACCCATTTCTCCGCAACCAACACACCCACACCCCCATATCAGTCAGTTCCCCCCTGCCAAAACAACTTATAGTAGTAATCCTTCCCAACAATCTTTCTGGCTGATCCACTCCTATACCGGACTTCCCGCAAACATGCCACATCCACCCACCTCCTACTGAATGCCTCAACGACTTCCCCTACTCTTCCCCTCAAACTTCCCATATTCCACGAACCCAACCTAAACCCCCTGGGTGATTTACTGTCCTCAGGCTTGCTTTGATGCTTATACTTGTAAGTCATAGTCAGTAAGATAAAGGGGGGTAAACATTCCAAAGGCCCGACCCAGTCTCAGTAAAATTTCTTACACTATTAAGTTTGGTGTTTGATTTTCCTGATCCTTTTCGTAAGTATCATGAGAGAGAGAGACAGAGAGGAGCCGGGAAAGTAATGGATTACAACACTGTAGGATGAACCAAACATTTGTTAACAGTGGAAAAAAGGAAAGTAAGATAAAAGTAAACCCCATGAGAAAGTAATACTTGAACTATGCTGCTATAAAAATGCGTGCAGTGAGAACAAAATTAAACATAATGAAATGACAATATAAACAAATCAATCACACGATTAGGCCTGCTTCAGTCGCTGACTGTTGTATGTATGCAGGCAGTTGCAACTTTACTTAGTTTTGTTATCCATCTCGTTCAGGTTTATCTCGAATAATTTAAAAGGTACATATTTATCAAAGCATTAATTTTTATCTGTATAATCTGGTATCTTACAAATAAATGAGGGTTTTGAAAGGAATACAAAATCAATTTGGCGAACGTTCAAACATGACAGGGACTGACCAACCAGCGCCCGAGAGAATCGTGCAGCATTACCAATTCCACCTGTCTTCAGGTGCAGGTGGCAGAATCAGCGCGTCAGACTCTCTGAAACCGACTTTACACATCCATCTAATCACTGTCATTTCTGTACGTCTGAGCCTATGAATATCGTCTCCCTTTACTGTCCAGGTCTCACAACCACACAGAATTACACTCCTAACACATGCCGCATATAATGATCCCTTAACAGGAGAGGCAACACCTCCCTGAACTAGCTCCAGCCACTCTCTACACTAGCCACAGAGTTAGCTCCAGTCCAGCTTCCAGATTATAACAAATCAATATATCCCCAAAATATTAAAACATGATAAACAAAGACCAGAATCATAAGTTGTTTTCACCAGGAATCTAAAGGGCTCCAAATTAAGAACCATATGAAGTTGAAGAGCCCATAAATCTTTGCTTAAACACAAGATCCACCAGTTATGCTACAAAAAGTATGCAAAAAATATCCTTCTCCTCCACCACTTAACACTACACTGCACTATGTAGCCAACACAACCTTCAAAAACCCTCAGCTACACCAATCTCTAAAAAAAATTTAGCCCAAAGAATTTCCTTTATCAGACTGCTATGAAGGCAACACATCTACAGGCAGGGAACAGTTTAAGGATTTGAATTTTGTAAAAACAGACCTTACTGATCTACCAGAAGACCCGCCAACATGTCGTAAAAATACCTCAGCTAATACCAATATACCAGTCCTGCGTGAGACAGCCCTAGCATGTATTCAATATGGAAGGTGGGTGTTAGTGCTGAAGTGGTGACATGTAGAGGTGTATGGCATGAAAGAGGGCTAATGAGCCTTAGGAGCAGGCTGTGAAGCCTATGCCCAGAGTCAGACATATAAAAGTACAGTATTCATAAACACGAAATACAGCACAACTCATATCCAACCCTCTGTCCTCACTATACATGTAATACCATCTCTCACAACAAAACACACAAACTCATCTTATGCTCTAAAGATAATCCTTCAAAGTCTAAAATAGATTTCTGGATATAAAGCTGCTGTTCATCGGGTTTAAGTTAATGTAAGCCTAGTGCAACAACAGCAACAACTTTATTAAATGGCATCCAAAGTTAAATAGCTTTGTTATAGTGAACTTGTATTATACTTTCTCTGCAACTGCTCTGAGTTCAATTACTAAGCATCTACACTGAGACATATTATTACAGGTACACTAAGTATCTAACTGGACAATGTACCACCAGTTAAATAACTACAATATTAGTACCTGCCCTACATATCCAGTCAAAGTAACCCGTGAAAGCTTCAGTAAAGTTTCTTCTGATACGCAATTTTCTGTGTTTCTCTCGTCGCTCAACACGTTTTCTCTCATTGGAGAATTCTCTGCAATGATGGATAGCAGGAATGCATGGCACTTGTGCATTAAATGGAAAAATGCAGAAACCTGCAAACCAACCCTGAATTATTATGCAACAATACCATTGCAATATCCAGAAAAAGGAGAGGGGGGGGAAATCAGCAGACAGAAAATTTATCTGAAGGAAATTGTCAAATATAAATAAACTTAATAATAAGTACAGTACAGGTAACATGAAAAAATTCCAAGACTTCATCCAAACAGAACCTGACTGTCATAATTATAAATTTAAATTAACATACACTTAAAAAAAAAAAAAAAATTATATGAAAATATGAATGTCTTCCAGATATAGTTTTAAATTAATAAACTAAAAAATATAACAATTTTAAAAAATCAACCATGTTGCATATAAATTACATTAATATCTAAAGATACTTACCCTGATAAAACACCAAGAACTAAGTTGAGCATAAAAAAAGACCCCAACACTATGAGGGGCACGAAGTATAGAAAATTACACCTGGCTCCTAGCGCATCATTTGTCTGTCAAAGAAAGAGAATGGTAAGTGAACACCAATGTCAGAATATATTTTCTTAATACAATCATACAATCTTTTAACTATTCTCTGCATTCGAGGTGGGATAAGAGAGATATCGAAGAGCACATATAATTTTTCTTTTGGCTTTTTTATACCACGTACATGGAAACTAATAATATTATAGCTATCTTATTTACTTAAATTCTAATGCTTATCATTGGCCTCATCATCTCCACCTTGTCTCCTAAAAAAAGGAAAAAAAAAAAAGTGGGAGGGGGGAGGGGGGTTTGTAGGATCTAGGAACAGGGAACAAAGAATATAAACAAGAAAACTATTAAAGTACCTTGTGAGCCACACACTCATTTGCTTGTCATTCAAGTCTTTTTAAACTCAGATCCACCTCTTGTGAATTCACTTCGTAAGAGCCTCAAGGCCCAGTCATTCCACAGACTACCAACCTACATTTCAAAAATCATCATCATCATCCGGACCTCCTTTCCCACCCTAGGACAGGGTGAGGAGTAGCAACGTCCAGACAGCCCTAGTCTGCCCAATCCAATGGGCCATGCTTTCATTCACCCATCACTCAAGCCCCTGGAATCTTGGCTCTATCTAATATGCCAAAAACATTCACCACATTCTGTAGCTTCACACAAACATATCCGATGGAGTCAATCCAGATGCTGTCACGTTAAAAAGCGGTGCAAGTCCCTGATCATGCACTTCTCACAACATTCATCCAGCCAGCTCAATCTCTTGTCAGTCCCCTAGCTTCACTGACGTCCATACCTCTCTTCCTCACACACTCATCCACCATATCCCTCCACCTTCTCCTTGGCCTACCTTGCCTCCTCCGTTCTTCAAATTCACTCAGATATATCACATGACCACAAGACCAAACCATCTCAGTTTACTCTCTTCGACTCTGGTGTTCACAGACTTCCTCACTCCACGTCTTTCACGAATCACATTACAGTATTTCGCATCCTATCCCCTCTCTGAACTTCACATACATTCCTCAGCAGTCCCATCTCCACTGTTCTCTCTCTTGACTTTTCAGTTTCATGTCAAACCATCGTCTCACATCCATATATATATATATATATATACGTTTAAATAACAGAACAGATGAAGGAAAAACAAATGAATAAAAAAAAATCCATATACCTGATTACTGGCATCCTCCATTCATAAAATAACTGTAACAGATGGACTTGAACAGCTGTAGGATGAAGTTTGGGGGGAAACAACTCTGGGCAAGCAAATTCCAGAGAGATGCAGTTCTGGGAATTAAAGAATTCTAATAGGCAGACGTTCTGCAATATGGCTGTGTGACATTCCAGTCATAAGCGCCACTGGATGCCCATGTAGCACAAGGGAAGGCATACAGAGGTGGCACAATGGACGAAACTTCGTCTGAGTATTTGCCATAAAAGTATCTGTAAAATAATGCAAGGGAGGCAACATTCCTTCTCACTCATAGGGGAGGTAGTTTATTTATAATAGCAGGATTATTAATAATTCCAACAGCTTTGTTTTGAATTTTGTCTAGAGGCTGAATTTTGTCTAGAAGTTTTAGTGCAACCTCTCCACATCTATTTCACAAGGGTGAACAATATTCGAGCTGAGAGCTCACAACATAAATTATAGCTAACTGTCCGTCAGTGAATAAGTTACGGACTCTGCACAACGATCCAAGTTTCTTTGAGGTGGTTTTAGCAAATGATCTAACATGAGGCACCCATCTGAGGGCATATTGTAAAGTTGGCACTAACACTTCTTCATGTAAGCCTTGTGCAGCTGCAACACTCACGCCTCTGTTTATCAAGGCCTTCATAGAACCAGCTACTTTCCTTCCTTGTATCACTCTACTTTCCACTTCTTTTGTGCATTTTCCTCTCTCTTCTATCACTGTACCCAGGAATATGAACATCCTCACCAATTCCAGTCTCTCTCCATTCGCCGTAACATCACACTGGGAGTCATCTTCTCTCTCAATAACCATCACCTTACTCTTTTCTACACTTACTCTCAAGGCACGATGCTCACAGACATCAGCAAAACTCTGCACTAGTCTACCAAGTTCTTGTCTGGTATCTGCGAGTAGTACTGCATCATCAGGACACAACAAATTTGTGACATTCCATCCATCACCATTCATTACCAATGCCATCCCTCTCTCTGTTACTCATGTTTTTACTACTCTCATCACCCCATCCATGTATATATTTAACAACCATGGGGACATCACACAACCTTGTTGCACACCCACACCAATCATGAACCATTAACTTAGATGCCCATTTACCCTTACACATGCTTCACTACCATCATAAAAACACTTGATGGCACCTAGCAGGTTACCATCTACATTGTACATGTGCAAAACTTTCCACAATCCTTCCCTGTCTACTTTGTTGTATGCTTTTTCCAGATCCATGAATGCCATAAATACCTTATAGTCCTTCTCACAAGACACTCGACCCTCGATTTGGCGGACCCCTATTTCCCAGATTTCGGATCTGCCGGACACAGGCTGAGGCCAGACAATATTATCAAATGCAGGACAAATGCCAGTACAAGTCCGTGATTCTCACAAAAGTCCGGCCATTGTTCTCTCATATAAAACTGTAAGCAGTCTGCTGCACAACCCCAGTATAATTTTGGCAAGGTTTTGACTCAATAAAGGCCATTTGTAACACACACAAGAAGATATTTTCATACGTGAAACACATCTTGGCCACCAACCTGCTCCACGCCACCAGTTCCTAACTCATGGCAATATCCCATTTGCCTCTTAACTTTCTCAAATGCCACTATAAATAGTTTACTGCATAACACAGTAAAATTTAAGGAAGGCTTGGACACAATAAAATTAATAAGTAATTAACCCTTTCGCGCGCAGTAAGTTTTATTAAGTTTCACGGCTCACAATTTTACTTACCAAAAATTGCACGTATTCTTGCCTTATTTTCGCCACCCAAACCTCTAAATATTGCCCTGAAACTCACATCATCTTATTCGCCTATGTTTGTTCTAGCTGATAAGCCAAAAGAAAAACCAGAAAAATACGAATAAAAGCACATTATGCCGCTGTGAATAAACATTTTGGAACGTAGGTCTCACTTCCCAACATCGTTGTTCGAGTGTTTTCCATCATACAGAAAAATTTTATTATAGTTTTGATAGAGAATTTCTTTGGCTTTCTAATGAGGTGTGTCCGGTTGTGATGCAATTTGAAGTTTCCGAGAAAATAGGCAAAAACTAAAAGCCATTTTTGTAAAAAAATTGATTTTTGTTCAGGGAGGTATACTGCAGAAGTTTTCTCACACACCTTATGTTTTTATTACATAATCTTATGTAGAAATTCATGAGCTTTCTCCTGATACCTTTTTGTTTTGATATGCCTCATAGTTTCTGAGTAAATTGCAAAAAACTACAGGGTACTCGCCCGCAGTGCACTTTCGTATTGCGCACACAATAACCGCCTACGTAACCACAACTTTTCATTAGAGAAATTACATAGTTATGTCCTGTACATACGTAGAATTCATTGATCTTTATCATGGTTCTTACAGGAAATTGATACGTTCAATAATTTTGGAGTAAATGGACGACAAAGATAGAACACTCTTCCTCGCCCGCAAGCGAGATAAAAATGCTCAATTTCCCTGCCTCACGAATACGTACATATTTTCGCTCGTTAGGTTTTATTTTTTTTTTTTTTTACTCAAATTATACACGTAAAATATCATAAGCTTTTTGATAGTGCTCTCAGTAACTCGACATGACCACTAGTCTTTTTGCTAGGTACTGATACTGAAGCTGAACTTTCTTCCATCTCATATGTGTACAGTATATGTAAAAAACAATACTTATTTGTGAAAAAAAATATAGAAATGTAGAAATAGGTCAACAAAATATGGATAACTCACTTGCTCCAGAGGTGTTGAGCTGCTGGCAGGAGCTTAAAGGAATTGAAGATGAGTTAGGTAGTGTGTGAGTTGTGTGTGTGTATGTGTGGGTGCATGAATGAGTGTGAGTGTGTGTGTGTGTATGTGTGTGTGTGTGTGTGTGTATGTGTGTGTGTGTGTGTATGTGTGGGTGCATGAATGAGTGTGAGTGTGTGTGTGTGTATGTGTGTGTGTGTGTGTGTGTGTATGTGTGTGTGTGTGTATGTGTGTGTGTGAGTGTGGCGTATTCTCTGTTCCTTGCACCACGTTTGCCTAACACATGCGATGCACACAATAGACTTCTCCACGAACATTCGCTGCACGACATACATATGTAATGTCATATATATGTGTCGCTGTGTGGCGTATTTTCTTGTCTCTGATCATTATGTAACTTTTCGCTGTCAGTCAATGCACGCAATATTTCTCGGTGAACACTCGCTGCACTATTTTATACATATATTTCACACTGAACAATATGCAACATAAAACACTATCACATGATTCCATCCCAGCTTCCTCTGTTATTCCCTTCCCTACTGTATGGCGTAAGAGACCGCCTGTTCCCTTAGCAACTAATGCATATGTCTATGTATCTTTATGGCATAACATAATGCCTGCTATGGTAGGTCAGTTATTTCACTAATCCAGGCACTATGTTTCACAGATATAAGTAATGGCTTCACTATAAGGTAAAATACATCATTTTACGGGCAGGGTGAGTGGAAACCCCGCTATAACAAACCAGACTCTGCCTCTAGGCCTAACGGCTGATAACGGGCCCAAATGCTTTACAAACAATATATCAATGTTCAATAGAGACAATCACTTCACAGTATAGTCAAAAACACTGTACAGTCACAATATTTCAATAATGGCTTCAGCCTAGGGTGGGAGGGGGAAAATGGCGGATTTAAAGGGACAACTCAACACAGCACGACCCTGCTGTCTGGCTGGTAGTGGAGCACTGAGATTCTATCACTACGTACAGGCACATATGAGCCATCGCAGTGTTGCCAAGGTCTTACCTCGGGAGAGACACGTGGCTGCTAGAACACTACAAAATTTGACGCAAATTGACCGAAAACTTATTTTTTGGTTATTTTTTTGGGGCGTTTTCACGCGATTTGAGGTCCTGTGCTTTGGCACACCACACCACACAAAACGCAAATTGCAGTCCCGTGCGAGAAAGGGTTAAAAAATATATATTTTCTTATGGACAAACTACTTGCTTACCTCACTTGACTCAGAGCGAAAGAATGCTGAATCGGAACTTTTCACTGGAAAATATTTTAATTTTTTTTTGCCACAGTGGTTCATACACACCTAATTATCTGAAATCCGCTAAAACAATTGTACTTAATATAACTTTTTTTAAAAATTGTTTCAGAGCTAAAATACGCCAATGTTAGCAGATATTTTCCCTTCAGATCGTCAGTGTTTATATTTCTGTCAGCTGATCAGTGTGATATTTCCCCTTCAGATCATCAGCACACCTTGACAGACATCTATTTTGCATATATATATTTTAAGAACAAAAAAATGTATCGGCACTGTAAATCGATATTTATTACAAAACAAAAGGCCGTCAAGGCAAGTTGTTAAGGCTAGAGGCAATACAATTCTGCTAGCTTAAGAAATTTTCACTCTGAATCCTGATTTTCTATTAATAATTAAATTAAGCACAAATTTTTGACAGAATTTCAAATAAGTAAGTGTGCAAACCCATATGGTGATAAAAAATTAAAATATCTTCCAATTAAAATTGCCAATTCAGTCCAAAAAATGATTGCATGTTTGTGTTTGTATCTCAGCCAGCTGATGAGTGTGCTTGACTCACCCTGTGGTGTTCCATTCATTGTTCATTTTTCTCTTTTTTCCTCAGCTTTCTGATCTTCTATCATACCTTCTACATTCTCATCAACAACTGTCTAAACAACCATTCTTAGGGTTGTGGCTAGCAAAATACCACTACTGTCTCAGTTGTTATTGTATCAGTGTCATTATTTTATGTACTGTGTATGTTAGTTATGCTGGTATAGGTAGCCTACATTCCAGAATGCTCTAGAATATCGGAATAATTGCCGGACAAGATTGGAGCATTCAGACAAAGTACGGTAATAGTCCAGAGAAGGGTACATGGGGCCCTACTTTTGCGATTCCCGGACTGGTCTCCCTCCTTTTTAGTCCAGGAAATCGAGGGTCGAGTGGACTTCTCCATTATCTGTCTTACTGCAAATATATGATCCTCACATCCTCTGACACTCCTAAAGCCACCTTGTTCATCACTCACCACAACTTCTGATATCTCTCTTACTTTATAATAATTCTTCCATATACGTTCACTACCACACAATAAACTTCTATCTATCTATCTATTGCCAGACGTCTTAATCCCGTAAGGGGTGGCCACAAACAAATCACCTCCATGTCGCTCTGTCCCCCACCATTTCACTGCCCTGCTCCCAGCTCACACCCATCTCTCATATACCTCTCCACTCCATCCCTCCATCTCATCCTTGGCCTCCCCCTCCCTCTCGCCCCCTCCACCTCACTCACATACACTCTCCTTGTCAGTCTTTCACACTCCATCCTCTCCACATGCCCAAACCACATTAACGTGTTTCTCCTAATGCTTCCTATCACGTCCACAACCACACAACAATGCTTCTTCACTTCCTCATTTGTTAGTCTGTCTCTCCATGGGACTCCACATGCTCCTCTCAGATA
>JAGKTI010001726.1:0-21922 GCA_018397915.1 Birgus latro
GGTTATTGGAGTGGTGTTGGGGGGTGGGGTGGGCAGCTGGCTGCTAGTGGGTGAAGTGGTGGGCATAGGGGTTGGGGTGTAGCGGGCTGGTGGGCATGAGATACGACCGGAAAGGGTAGTGGTGGTGGTTAGCCGTGGAGTGGACGGTGATGGGGAGTGGGATGGGGGAGTGGGATGGGGGAGCGGGGGAGGGCAGAGAGTGAGGTGGTGTGGTGTGGTTGGTCGTCGTGGTTGGTGGGGCGGGGGTTAGGCTGGGCGTGGAACGCGGGGTGGTTGGTGTGGAATTTCCTACGGGTGTGGGCTGACTACGTGGTGTGGGCGGCGTGGCGGTCGTGGGGGAACATGGTGGTGGGGTGAGTGTAGTGTGTGGGAGTGGTGCAGGAGTACTGGGCGGCGAGGGGGCGGTGGAGACCGGTGGGGATGGGGATGGGGATGAATAATAGAGAAAAGGCTCCTCGTGGGGAGTTGGAGGTGTTGAGATGGCTCGGGTGGTCGGGGAGGGAGTGGCAGGGGTTGGGGAGTCCCGGTCGGGGCGGACGTGGCAATTCCTGTAAGTGTGGGAGGCTCCGTTGCAGTCGGTGACGACTTGGAAAGGGTTGGGGACGTCAGTGATGGTATAAGGTCCCATGAAACGAGGAGTAATTTTATTGGAGGTGGGGAGGTGCGCAACAAAAACCTCACTGTCTGGTTTGTAAGGGTTAGCGGGGGAGGAATTGGTTTAGGTGTTTTGGTGCGCGCGCAGGTGTTGCAACCGGTGCTTCAGGTGGTGTAGGGGGTCGGTGGGTGGGGAGTGAGTGGGGGGTTGAAGGTGCTGTCGGAGAGGGAGGAGGAGGGGTGCCTCTCCAAAAATTCGCTCATGGGGGGTGATGCCGTCATCACGGGGACAGGTGTTAATTCCCCACTGGACGATTTTGACATGCGCAAGCCACTCTTGATCTTGGGTATCTTGAATGCGGGTCCTGATTCGGTTTAGCAGGGTCCGATGGCTACTTTCACATACCCCATTTCCTTGGGGCCAGTAGGGGGAAGAGTGGGAAATGGAGAATCCGAATAGGGTGGATAGCTCTTTCCAAATTTGCCCCATGAACTCTGGAGCATTATCAGAGTGAAAGGCCTGGGGAACGCCAAAGTAGGGGAAGACATGGCACATGAGGGCATTGGCTATGGCGATGGCGGTGTGCTCCTTACCTGGACAAACGATCAGGAACTTGGAGTAAACGTCGACGAATATAATGATGTATTTGTAGCCGGATCTAGGTGGCAGGGGTCCAACAACGTCGACAGACAAGAGCTGCCAAGGTTTGTGGGCGGAGATCTTGCCGGCAGGACCCGCCGAACGGGTGATGTCCTTTCCTAGGCAGCACGCTCGACATGCCTGTGTGACACGCTGGGCAAGAGTAACAGGGTTGGGGGCCCAGTAGAGGTCGCTGAAGACCTGGGTTAATCTTTTCGTACCCAGGTGGATCCCATTGTCCGAGTGGAGGTGGGTGAGGACGGCTACGGTGGAGTCCGGATCGAGGACAATGAGCCCCATTGGCATAAAGAGTTGGTCCCCTTGCAGGTGGAGTTTTGAAAATAGGTGCTGGAGAATCCTGGGGGGCCGGTCTTGATTCTGCCAGTGCCAGATCAGCTCGGACTGAGGGAGTAGCGATTGTACTGGTAAAAGGGAGAGGGCATCGGCATTGGTATGCAATTTCCCGGGCCAGCAGGCAATCTCGTAGTCAAACTCTTCCAGTGCTTCGTGCCAGCGGAAGTGCTGGGCGTTCTGAGTGGCTGATTGCCAGAGCCCCTGAAGGGATTGGTGGTCTGTGATCACGGTGACCCTGGTGCCAGATAGGTAGGCCCGGAAGTAGTCAAGGGCCCAGACGATACTCAAACATTCGCGCTTGGTAGTGGTATAATTTCGTTCGGCCGCGTTTAGGGTGCGGCTGGCACAAGCGATGATGTGCTCATGCCCTTCCTGGACCTGTGCCAGGACGGTGCCTATGACTACCAGCGAGACATTGATATATAATCTGAAGGGGAGGTCGTAGTTCGGGAAAGCAACGATGGGGGCGGAAACAAGTTTCTCTTTTAAGGTGTCAAACGCTGCTATTTGGTCATCGCTCCAGACGAATGGTTCACCTTTCTTAGTGAGGTCATGGAGTGGTTTTGCAAGGTTGGTGAACCCTTTGATGAACTGCCGGTAATATGACGCAAGCCCCAAGAAGGCATGGACTTGGTGGACGTCCTGTGGAAGGGGCTGGTCGGCGATGGCTCTCAGCTTGTCGGGGTCCGGGGAGATGCCTTTTCCAGAGACAATGTGTCCTAGGAAAGCGACAGAGCGGGCGGCTAGGACACACCTAGTGGGCTTGAGTTTCAACCCAGCCTGGCGTATTCGTTGGAATACCTGTCGGAGGTGGTGCAGGTGATCAGCCCACGTTTTGCTGAAAATAATAACGTCATCGAGGTATGCCAGGTAGACTTCCCAGGTTAAGCCGCTGAGGACGGACTCCATGAGGCAGAAGGTGGCCGGGGCATTGCATAGCCCGAAGGAAAGAACATTAAACTGATAATATTTCCCATTACTTGTGGAAAAGGCCGTTTTCCCTTGATCTCGAGGGTGGACGGGGACCTGCCAGTATCCTGCCTGGAGGACCAATGTGGAGAACCAGGTGGAGCCATGTAGGGAGTCTAGGGAGTCGTCTATGCGGGGGAGAGGAGTGGCATCTTTGGTGGTTACATTGTTCAGGCGGCGGTAATCAATGCAGAATCGCTGATTGCCATCTTTTTTCAGAACCAGGACAACGGGGGAAGACCAGGGGCTGGTAGAGGGCGTGATGATGCCGGCGTCCAGTATTTCGCGGACTTGCCTGTCCTCTTCAGCCCGTTGGTGTGGGTTTTTCCGGCGGGAGGGTTGCCGAATAGGGGGCCCAGTAGTATGAATTTCATGGGCCAAGTATGTTGTATGTCCCAAGTCGGCGGGCCTGGTCGAAAAAAGGTCTTGATATTCAAGTAGTAGATGGTGCAGCGTCTCGGCTTGATGGGGGTGACAGGTGGTCGGGCAAAGGAGGGTGGGGAGAGGAGTTTGAATTTAGGGGTGGGGTGTCGCAAGGCTCAGCTGCCTCTATGTCGCCGATCATGAGTCCTCTTGGCAGAGTGAGGGGTGTAGCTGCCAGGTTCGCCACTTTGATGGTGTTCAGGTGGGGCGGAAGGAAGGTCGGCGACATCAGGCAGGCGGAGAGGGGCCCGGTGGGGACACTTGGGGAAAATAGGGAATGGGTCCCTGTGGGCTTATTGATCCGTAGCCAGGCTTCATGGTGGGGGGAATGGTGAGGGAGGACGCGACGGTCGCGGGGAAAGTGGGGCCAGGGGGAGCTGGGGCAGGAGAAGGGGGAGGGGAAGGGGGGTCAGTGAAAAGGGAGGGAGTGTCGTTTTGTCGTGCTTACATACAGATGGCTGGGGGCTGTTGGGGAGGCTTTTGGAAGTGAAGTCACCTCCCATGGCAGTCTATGTGGGCGTGTTGTTTTTGGAGCAGGTCCAGTCCCAAATAGCCATCATAGGTATGGCAGGAAGAGTAAGAAACGATGAAGGGATGGTATGTGGAGGCTGGTTGGTGGGTCTTGGTTCGTAGGGCCCGAGTTTCCCCACGAATAGGCAAGGGGCCTTCCCCTGCATTTATGAGGCGGGCTGAAGTGGGGAAAAGGAGGCCAAAAACCTTCCTATGGCGGGAGTAAAAATGTGCGTACAGGCAGGACCTGGCGGCTCCCGTATCTACCAGAAGTCTTGCCTTGACCCCCTGTAGATTCATTTTGTCATAGACCGGGGGTCGGTACTTTGTAGAGGTGGCCCCTGCTACCGTGGGGAGGTGTGGGGGCGGTCCTAAAAATCCAATGTCAGCTCGAGGGCCGCGTCGGTGTCAGTCTTCCCTGGCTCGCAGCCGGCGTCAGGTTCCTCAACGAGGGGGAGTTCGGGGTTCGCAGGGCTCTCATCTACTGCCAACATTTGGCAGTGCCTCGGCGGGTCAACTCTTATTCTGCGCACCTCCTTCGGCTGTTCATGTATGTCATGAAGTGGGCAGCGGCTGTTACAGGCTGTAAATTCCCATGGATTGATAGTGATGAGATTTGCATTATCTTTCTGTGGCGGCCGTTTCCTGGTGGAGTGGGCTCTTGGGAGGGCCGGGGCGGAGATGCTTCGTCTTGGGGCTGGATGGGGTTGAGGCGGCAGGGGGGAGGGTTTCGTCGGGAGCCGGCTAATGACCCTGATGTGTTGCGTGTCGGGGCGTGCTGCGAGGAGGCGGCGAATGAGCTGGACATCGCGGTCCAAATTTCCTGCCGGGTCGTGGATAGTGAAATGTTCTTTCACTATGCCCGGAAGGACTCTGAGGAGGGTGTTGAATATATGCTGGTCCCGGGTATTCATTTCGGCACACGGGTACGTGGCGGTGGTGAGTCGCCGAGCTTGGATCAATGTGTTGTCCAAATCACCATCATATTTTAAGGCATCGAGTTGTGACATCGCGACAACTTTCCCTAATGAAGGGGTAATAGCTTCTGTTACTATTTTTGCAAATCTGGCCCACATGAGATCTGGGACTATTTTTGGTGCTATACTAGATACCGCCTTTCCCAGGTGAGATAGAGTGACAGCTATTTTCTGATTATCATTCTCAAACCCACTCAAACCCAATATCAAGTAATGGCATGACCATTTCTAAGCATGTAATGATGTCGCATTGTTCTGGGTCGAATTTTGGTAGAGATACATGTGTTTTGGCTGCCATTTTCAAAAAAAATTTCCAGTCCTCTTTCACCGTCCGGGTTAAGAACCACCGCTAGCCACCAGTGTTATGCTATGTATTTGTGGGTCGGTTTCTCGCCCTTAAATACGCAGGCTACAGCGGGTCCCTATTCTAGACCGGGTCGGTAACTTTAAGGAATAGGACTGGACACAAAAACAAGGCAGTGACTGTTACACACATGTATTACAAATATCTTCCCAGAGACAATAGTACATCAACAAATACATTACAGGCTGGGTTGGCTGGAGATGGGTTAACTACTTAACACAAGGTTTTACTTGACTGGAAATCTGTCACTGTACCGGCTGATAGAAAGTATGGTAATATTTACCCACAACTTATAACACATAAAATACACTTATGATTCAGGACACAGGAATGAATTTACTACTATTTCCCAATCTCGTATAGCACTGGACGGCACTGGTATATGAATTACGTTAACACCTGTGTCATAGACACTTTGCCGGCCGGAAGTCTATCTCAGGTAGAGTCGGCCGTGCTGTGATCACTGAATGGGGGACTGTGGTATTCTAGCAGGACATTTGGAGATGCCCAGACATACCCTAACTAATGTGCCCGGACACTGGGGTGGATGGAGGTTTAACACACAAGGGGAAGGCACGATGAGAATAATATCTTTTCCTTCTGTTAGCCACTGAGGTGTTTCACTTGCGTGCTGGTGCACTGGGGAGGGAGAGTTTTAATAAACAAGGGAATGGCACGATCGGCATAATATTGTTGTTCTGTTGGTCACTGTGTCATTTCGTTCACTGGGGCATGTGTGGGACTCTACTCGGGATATAAATTAGGCCAAAGTTACTATTAGGCTCGTCCAATCTTACACTTGGGCTCCTGGTCACTTATCACTAGAATATACTATAGGGAATCACTCACATGGTATAAACTAATGCACACATATATCTGGGTCTAGAAAGCACACACATAGGTAAAGTCCACTCGCTTCACTATCACTGGTGGGCCGCAGGTCAATTCCTCCATCCGGAGGAAGAGCAGAGTGACGCGCCCCTGGACAGGGGCTCGGCCTGAAGAAAGCCAGGAGACGAGCCTGACGTCGAGTCTGGGAGAGACTCGGAGAGGCCTCGCCCACAGGTAAGTCACGCCCTGGTGTTCGGGGCAACTCCCGGGGTGACTGAGGACCCAGGGTACCGGAACCCAGGGTGGATGGACTGCGGTAATGGCTGGAGGGCAGCATCGCCGTCAGGGTCGTCACACGGAGACCTCGGGCCGGGGGAGTAGTGGACAGGGTCCGATGTCAGCTGTGGGGTCTACTGGGGCTCTTCTTCGGGTTGCTGTTCACACTGGTAGAGTTGCAGGGAACCAAGGCCTCGGGTGAGGCCTTGCCACAGCTCTGGGGAGGGGTCCTCTCTGGCTGCAGGATCTCCTGTGGGAGAGAAGTGGACTGTGGCCTGCTCTACCTCCGCCTGACGTGACTAATGGCCGACGTCGTAGTGGCACAGGGGACAACAGCTTCAGTACAGCTAGTGGCCTGCTCTACCTCTGGCCTGATGTGACTAATGACCGATGTCGTGGTGGCACAGGGGACAACGGCTTCAGTGCGGCTAGTGGCCTGCTTTACCTGTGGCCGACGTCGTGGTGGCGCAGGGGACTGTAGCTCCACGGCGGCTAGTGGCCTGCTCTACCTCTGGCCTGACGTGACTTGTGGCCGACGTTGTAGTGGCACGGGGGTTGTAGCTCTGGTGCGGCTAATGGCCAATACTGAGGAGATGAGAGGACCAGCAGCGGAGGGACGGACTATGGCCGATCCTGCCTCGTACCCAGTACGGCTTGTGGCCGGTACTCGGATGACTTGTGGCCTGTCCTGCCTGACCAACACGTGTCCGTGCCGCGGCCCTGTAGCAGAGATGCAATTGAGGAACGGACTATGGCCAGTTCTGCCCTGTACCCGGTATGACAATGGCCAATACCGTGGCGTTGTGTGGAGTTGTAAACTCCACCCCTTACCTGGTGAGTGAAATTTCGGCCGGAGACTAGACGCCAGCAACTGCTACCTTTCTGGGGCATCACCTGGGAGTAAGAAGGGCGCCGGGGAGGGATACAGGTGCTCCGTTCCTGTTCCCAGCCACTCAGTGTCAGTGGCCCACCCCCGGTGGTACTGGGGGGGGGTTGCGGGTGTTTGTGTCATCTCCATTGGCCGTCGCGTCGTCTGCGGCCTCAACCCCTAACTCCTGTATTTCAATTATATTAAAATCTAAATAGATATCGTACATCCATCCTTCACTTTTCTGTAATGTTTCTGTTACTCTATCATAGTAGCTTAATAGATTAGTAACACATGATTTTCTCTTTCTAAAACCGAACTGTCTCTCTGTTATCATACTGTGTTCTTCTAGATGTTTTACACAAACTCTTCTTATCAGCTTTTCTAGTATCTTATTTAAACACTGGTCAGTGATACTGGTCGGTAGTTGAGTGGATTCTGTCTATTCCCTTTCTTGAATAGGGGAACAATGTTTGCTTTCTTCCAAATATCAGGTAGTTCACCTTGTCCTAAGGATTCCTTGGTTATTAAATACAACTGTCTGCTTATTTCTTCTGCACATTCATGTAGCACCCTACCTGAAATTCCCTCAGGACCATTTGCTTTTCCTTTGTCTAATTTATTTAACTCTTCCTGTACGTCTTTTCCTGATGTTTGTTTAGCTGGTAATACGTGTGGGCATGCGTGTTCCATACCAGCTCTCTTAAAATTTCATTCTTTTGTAAAAACTGATTGGATGTTTTTATGTTGCTTCACAAATATCTTTCTCTTGTGTATAGATGATCTCCTCATCCGTAATGGATTGTATTTAATCTTTAACTTTGGTTTTGCTTCGGAAGTAGCTGTTAAAAAGCTTAGGATGATCACTACTTTTATTTATAAAATCTTCCTCAAACTGTCTCTAAGCCTCCCTCCTTATCTTTGTATAATCATTTCTTGCCTGTTTATAGTTGTTATAATTATGCCCTCGCACTATTGTGTCCTCTGTATCTATTCCACAGCAAGGCTCTTTTTTCTTTAGATTGTTTACTTCTGTATTAAACCACTTCTTTATTTTCATTTCTTTTGCTTTGTGCTGAAGGATGTAATTTTGGACTCATATTTCATAAAAATCACAGAATTTTCTCTATATAATATTTAAATCTTGTCCTCTAATTTCCTTTTCCCAATCGGTTTCTAAGAAGTACTTCTTCAAGTCATGAAAGTTGCCCTTTTTGTAATTTAGACTCTATTTGTAACTCTCATTACTGGTAACGTCATATGCAATCCTGAAGTTACAGTTTAATACTGCATGGTCGCTTTTGCCGAATGGGGGGTGATACATTATATTCTCAGTTTCATTTTCTTACCTGGTAATTGTAAGATCTAGTACTGATGGATCATCACCTCGTCTTTTTCTGGTGTTTTCCTTTACACTTTGTGTTAGGAAAAACTCCTGCACAAGATCTAGGAGCTTTTGATCCCAACAGCTTTCTTGGCTTTCTACATCTAGAGTATTCCAAGTTATATCTGAATTGAAGTCTCCAGCTAATATAACTCTTTCAGACTTCTCTTCCATTCTATGTAGTAATGTTCATAAACTTTCAATTATACTTTCTGCCAGGTCTTCATAGTCGCCTCTTTCCCAAGTGTATGTTTTGGGTGACATGTATGAATTTGCCACAATTAATTTCCCTTCAAATGTGTTAATTTCCAATGTAATCAGTTCTTCTTGCAAGGGTATATCTAGTTTTACTTCCTTGACTTGTAGATTTTTCTTTATTAAGATTTTAATTCCTCCTCCCCTTTTAAAATTTGTCTCTTCTCCACATATGGTAATCCTCTAAGTCTATGGTATCGTTTCATACCTTTTGGGTTAATTTTGTTTCAGTTAGGCAAATAATATGTGGTTCCTTTGCTCTGAGACAGTTTTCCATCTCCAATAATTGAGACATTCCATCTACATTTGAGTACATCAACCTGACCATCTTACATACTTACCATAACTTGAATCTACTACCTTCCTCCTTTTTGTTCCCCGTTGGTTATGTACCACTTTCATACCTGCAATCCAATTACTTTGCAAAAAAAAAAAAAACAGTACTCTTCCTCAGATCTTCCCTCGGTCTTTGTTTTTGCCTCGTATGTCTTCTCTTTTAGTATTCCCAGTTCCTCTTGAGTTTAGGATTTTTTTATCCATACGTTATAAAATTCCTCTTTTTCCATGAGTTTATTTCCATTTTTTTGTATTTCCTCTACAGTGTTCATCCCTAGCCATTTGTGTTCCTCTATGTCTTTATTACAGATTTCCTCTCATACTTCCTTCAATATGCTCATTATATTTGCCATCTCCTTTTTGTCTCTCAAAATCTAGTTTTTTATTTCTTCCTCCTCAATACCAGTGATTACTATAGATTTGTTGATGTCTGCTGAATCTTTGACCAATTTTGGGTTGTTTTGGAATTATTATTATTATTTTGTTTCACTTCCATTCTATTTTTTTTCCTTCAACTCTTGTTTCTAAGTCTTTCCCTACTTTCACCATTTCAGCAGCATCATTGTAACTTTGCATCAGTTGATTCACCTGGGTTATCTTCCCTTCATTGTTCTGGTCCATCAGACTGCTTGCTTGCCTAATTGTCTCTGTATCATTTCTGAACTCTTCCATAATACTCTCATGGTTGACAACTGTGCTTGCCATGTCACCAATCTTCCTCATAAATGAACCCGTCTCAACTAACACCTCATCTATTGTTGTGTCTTTCTTGTTTAATACCTTTACTAGTGTGTGTGTGTGTGTGTGTATGCAAGTGCGTATGTGTGTGTGTATGCAAGTGCGAATGTGTGTGTGTGTATGCAAGTGCGTATGTGTGTGTGTGTATGCAAGTGCGTATGTGTGTGTACGTATGTGTGTGTGTGTGTGAGCGAACGTGTGTGCTCTTACCTAATTGTATCTTGACAGGAATGAGTCAGGCTCGTACTGTCCCATGTATTAAACCATTTTTATCATACATATTAAATTTATCAATAGTTTTGGCACACACTATTTGATTCGGTAGTCCATTCCACTGACCAATTGCCCTATTTGGGAAACTGAATTTCCTTGCTTCGTAATTTACCGCCTTTCTTTTTATGTTTTTTTTTTTCAGTGTCCACTTGCTGATGCTTCCCCATAAGTTATATACCAATTTATGTTTATTTTCTCTTTTTCTGAGATCCATTTATATAGCATAATCACGTCTTCTGTTTCCCTTCTCTCCTCTAATGTTGGCTGATTCAGTTTTTGTAGTCTTTCTTTGTAGCTTAGATCCTTTAAGCTTGGTACCCATCTTGTAGTGGCCCTTTGTACTTTTTCAGTCTTATCTATGCGTTTTTTGAGATGAGGATTCCAGACAACTGATGGATACTCCAGGGTTGGTGTGATGAATGATGTTATCTTTCTCAGCGTGTCTTCATTTATATATGCTAATGCTATTCTCATACCAGCAAGCTATGTACACAAGTTACGTGTCTTGTCAATGATGTGGTCAGCTAGAGATAGTCTACTGCTGATAATCACTCCTAGGTCTCTCTCCTTTTCTGATATGTGTAGGGTTGAATTTCCTATAATCCCAATCGGGTCTTTTTTTCACTTTTACCAAACGTAATTACGTGACACTTGTCCACATTAAATTCCATTTGCCATTTGTTGCTCCATTCTTGTATCTCGCTGCATGAATCTGTGTTAGTAATTTTCCTTTGTATTTCTGCATCATCAGCAAACATATTAGGCAACTTCCATTTCCAGTGTTACTGTCTATGTCATTTATATATACTAAAAACATAACTGGAGCCAGCACTGAGCCCTGTGGAACTCTGCAAGTCACTTCCCTCCATGATGAGTAATTTCCCCTTAGTACTGTTCCCATTTTCCCTTTTCTGAGAAAATCCTGCATCCAACAGTACAGGTTGCCTTGAATACCTCCATGATGGTACAGTTTCCATAAAAGTCTTTGATGCGGTACTCTGTCAAATGATTTCTTGAAATCTAAATAGATACCGTCCAACGATCCTTCTCTTTTCTGTAATGTTTCTGTAACTCTGTCATTATAGCTTAATGGATTAGTAACATGATTCTCCCTTCGTAAAACCGAACTGCCTTTCTGTTATCATACTGATTTCTTGAAGATGGTTTACCCAAATTTTTCTTATCAGTTTTTCTAGTATCTTACTTACATCACTGGTCAGTGATACTAGTCGGAAGTTGCGTGGATTCTGTATATTCCCTTTCTTGAACAGGGGAACAATGGTTGCTTTCTTCCAAATATCAGGTAGTTTACCTTGACCTATGGATTCCTTGAATATTAGATGTAATGGTCTGCTTAACTCTTCTGCACATTCATGTAGCACTCAACTCGAAATTTCGTCAGGGCCACATGCTTTTCCTTTGTCTAATTTACGTAACTCTTCCTGTACATCATTTTCTTATATTTATATATCTGTTAACTATGTGTGGACATGCATGTTATATATCATCCCTTTCTGAATTATTTTCTTTTGTAAAAACTGATTGGAAGTTTTTATTTTGTGCTTCATAAATATTTTTCTCATGTGTTTAGATGATCCCTTCGTCCATAATGGACTGTATTTTTTCTTTAACTTTGGTTTTGCTTCGGATGTAGCTGTAAAATAGCTTAGGGTAATCACTTACCTTAATTTATAAGGTCTTCCTCAATCTGTCTTTGAGCTTCCCTCCTTTTCCTTGTATAATCATTTTTTTGCATATTTATAGTTGTTATATACCCTCTATCTATTCCACAGCAAGTCTCTTTTTTCTTTTGGATTTTTTACATTCTGTATTAAACCATTTTTTTTTCATTTCTGTTTCTTTGTGCTGAGAGTTGTAATTTTGGACTCCTGTTTCGTAAAAATTACAGAATTTTCTATATATTACATTTAAACATTGTCCTCTAATTTCCTTTTCCCAATCTATTTCTAAGATCATGGTAGTTACTGTTTTTGAAGTTTAGACTCTTTTTGTGCCTCTCAGTACTAGTAACTATGTCATATGTAATCTGAAGTTGCAGTTTAATACTGCATGGTCGCCTTTGCCGAATGGAGGGTGTTACATTATATTGTCAGTATCATTTTCTTGCCTAGTAAATATAAGATCTAGTATTGATGGTTCGTCGAGTCCTCTTTTTCTTGTGTTTTCCTTTACATGTTTCAGGAAAAACTCCTACACAAGATCCAGGAGCTTTTAATCCCAACAGCTTTCTTGGCTTCGTACTGTACATCTAGAGTATTTCAATTTATATTTGTCCAGTTATCATAATACTTTTAGATTCCTCTTCCATTCTATATAGTCTATCTATCTATTGCCAGACGCCTCAATCCCGAACGGGGTGGCCACAAACAAATCGCCTCCATGGCACTCTGTCCCCTGACATTTCACTACCACGCTCCCAACTCACACCCCCCTCTCTCATATACCTCTCCACTCCATCCTTCCATCTCATCCTCGGCCTCCCCCTCCCTCTCGCCCCCTACACCTAACTCACATACACTCTCCTCGTCAGTCTTTCACTCTCCATCCTCTCCACATGCCCAAACCACCTTAACGTGTTTCTCCTAACGCTTCCCATCACTCCTCAACCACACCACAACGCTCTTTCACTTCCTCATTTGTTAGTCTGTCTCTCCATGTGACTCCACATGCTTCTCTCAAATAAATCATTTCCACTGCTCTCACTCTTGACTTCTGTCCTTCCAACAGGGTCCAAGCTTCACTTCCATATGTCAGAGTTGGTATCACAATACTGTCATGTAACAACTTTTTCACTTCCATGCTCACCTCCCTGTTTCTTATCACTGCTTTCAACGAACCAGCAACCTTCCTTCCCTGCTGTATCCTTTCGAGCACTTCACCCTCCAGACTTCCATCCTTACTCATCACATTGCCCAAGTACTTAAATTCACTCACATTCTCCATATCCTTCCCATCCAATCTCACTGTACACTCACTGGCTTCACTTCTCTCGAAGACCATCACTTTACTCTTCCCCACATTGTACTTTCTGCCAGGTCTTCATATTCGCCTCTTTTCCAAGTGTTTGTTTTGGGTGACACGTATAAATTTGTCACAGTTACTTTGCCTTCAGATGTGTTAATCTCTAATGCAATCAGTTCTACTTGTGAGGGTATTATTTAGTTCTGTTTCTTTGACTTGTAGATTTTTCTTTAAGATTATAATTTGTCCTCCCTTTCTTAAATTTCTGTCTCTTCTCCGTATATTGTATCCCTCAAAGTTTAGGGTATCGTTTGATATCATTGGGGTTAATTTTGTTTCAGTTAGGCAATAATATGTGGTTCCTTTTCTTTGGTATAGTCTTTCATCTCTAATAATTTAGACACCATTCCATCTACATTTGAGTACGTCAACTTAATCATCTTGTTTACATACTTGCCATAGCTTGAATCTACGACCTTCCCACTTCTTATTCCTTGTTTGTTATGTACCACTTTCGTACCTGCGGTCCGATTACTTTGTAGCTACATAAAATTTACTCTTCCTCTGATCCTTCCTCTTTCTTTGTTTTTGCTTTCTCCCTCTTCTCCTTTAGTATTCCCAATTCTTCTTTAGTTACGCATTTTTTATCCATCTTTTTTTTTTATTCCTCTTTTTCCATGAGTTTGTTGCATTTTTTAGTATTTCCTCCACATTTTTCACACTCTAGAAGGTTACTTTCCGGGGCCTTGACTTATTTCTCTCATATTTCCCTAGCCTTTTGTGTTCCTCTTTGTATTTATCATAGATTTCCTCTGATACATCCTTCAATATGTTCATTATATTTGCCATCACCTTTTTATCTCCCGAAGTTTTGTTTCTTATTTCTTCTTCATCTATACCAATGGTTACTGTAGATTCGTTGATATCTGGTGAATCTTTGACCAGTTTTGGGTTGTTTTTAATTATTTCTTTCACTTCCTTTCATTTTTTTTTTTTACTTTTGTTTCTAAGTCTTCCCTTACTTTTACCATTTCAGCATACGTAGTTTCTGCTTCATCTTTGCAACTTCTCATCACTTCGTTCACCTGGATTATTTTCTCTTCAGTATCACAGCTTTGGTCTCTCAGACTGCTTGCTTGCATTGCCCCTTGATCATTTCTGAACTCCTCCATAATGCTCTCATTCTTGGCAAGTGCACTTGCTATTTCACTAATCATCCTTCTAAGTGAGTCTATCCTGACTGACAGCTGATCTATTGTTGTTTCTTTTTTGTTTAATTCTTTTACTAATTTTTCATTTTCTTCCTTCTGCATGCGTAATTTCTTCTTTACTTCATCTACGTCACTTTGAAAAGTTTTCTCCAGTTTATTCACTTTGTTAATTTATTATATGTTTCCATTTCAACCAGTTCTCGGTAGAAATCATCATCCTGTTTTCTGCCTTTATCCCTTTTCTTAACTCCTTCCATATTCCCTTTACTAAAGATGGTGCTCATCTTGTGGTAATTCTCACTTATAAAGATATCTTCTACTTATAAGTTTGCATCTCCCTGCTATCCGCCTGTTGACTGACGATGCCCAGCTGATGCTGCGTTGTATCAACGGGTTCTTGCACTAATTGGATGTATTCTATTCTCTGGACAACTCTTTTGCTTATAATTGCTATACTATATTAGATCATCATTTAATTTAACCTAGTATAAAGCGTGACTCATATAAAGATACTATTTAGGTGTGGTCAAGGGTGGCCAGCGCAGAGCGAGGTGATGGATGTGGTGCCGCTCTGGTGCCTCTGGTGTGTGTGTGTGTGTTCTTACCTAATTGTTCTTACCTAATTGTATCTACCGGAATGAGTCACGCTCGTACTGTCCCGTGTATTAAACCATTTTTAACATACATATCTTTAAATTTATGAATAGTTTTGGCACATTATTTCATTCGGTAGTGCATTCCACTGATCAATTGCCTTATTTGGGAAAGTAAGTTTTAGTGGTAGGTGGTGGCGACCATCATCCACTCACTTGATGTAGTCCTGCCTACTTCTTCCTTAGCCTTTATCATTCTCTTTCTGAGCCTGCCCTCCTCTCTTCCTATTTCTCCCATCTTTCCTGTCACTTCTTATTGCTTTTCTTTCCTTTACAGGTGGCTTTACATTGAGTGACAAGCCAAATGGTTTCCTGTAAACCAAGAAACCATTTACAACGCTGGGTGGTAACCATATAACCAAACCATACGTGCTCCCTACGTGTCAACAAGTGGGTTGGTGGAGGGTTAGTGCCCCTCCCTGTAAAACAAATAACTCAGAGTCAAATGGCCACCCCTTGCGGGATTGTGGCGTCTGTCAATAGATAGATAGATAGACAGAATTTTCTTACGTTTTTGTCACCTCTCTTTTTATGCAGTTTTTTTGCAGTGTCCTCTTGCTGATGCTTTCCCATATGTTATATACTCACTGATGTCTATTTTCCCTTTCCCTCGGATGCATTTGTATAGCGTAATCATGTCTCCTTTTTTCTTTCTTGTAATGTTTGTAGGTTCAGTTTTTCTAGTCTTTCTTCATAATTTAGATCCTTTAAGCTTGGTACCCATGTTGTTGCGGCCCTTTGTACTTTTCCAGTCTTATGTATTTTTTGAGATGAGGATTTCAGATCACTGATGCATATTCCAGGGTTGGTCTGATGAACGATGTTATTATCTTTCTTAGCATGTCTTCATTTATATATGTGAATGCTATTCTTTTATTAGCAAGCAGTGCGTTCATGTTTCGTAGCTTCTTATTTATCTGGTCAACCGGTGATAGTCTGTGGCTGATAATCACTCCAAGGTCGTTCTTCTTTTCTGATATATGTAGGGTTGAATTTCCTAGCTTATAATACCAGGTTGTCTTTTTCCACTTTTACCAAACTTAATTACATGGCATATGTCCACACTGAATTGCATTTGCTATTGCTCCATTCATGAAGCTTATTTAATTCTTCTTGTGCCTTGATGGATACTTTATGTACTGTACGTTAGATTCAGTTACTCGTACACAGTCATAAATTATTTAGATCAGTCTGTGTGTGTGTGTGTGTGTGTGTGTGTGTGTGTGTGTGTGTGTGGTAGGAATAATTTATGTTGTATATTCGAATCAAGGAATAATTTTCTATGCACCTTGGTTATGTAAGGGTTTATTGCGTCATGGATCTGCGGAAGCACAGACTTTTTTTTTTTTTTTTTTTAAAGCAGACCTGAGAGTAAACATGCCAGCTGCCTCCTGTCTGTTTTATTAGCCACTTCAGTTTAGATCAGTGACCCACATATCCACGCTCCCTTTACCCGTTCTTCCTGCCACCAAGTGACTAGAAATTTGTTCCTGAATTATTGTTATTATTGTGGCCGCAAGTTCAAGTGGACATTAATCCAGGTTAATACAGACTGAATTATTATTTTTCCTGTAATCCACTATTCCCCTCTGCGGGAGATAGTCTGGGAAGGTGAAGCAGTAGATAGACATTTAGATATTTACGGGTGCAGTCCGTTTTGCTATAAAGTTAAGATTTCTTTATACTGTAACTGTAAGTTTCGCCCCAAACAACCAGATTAGAAAGAGAAAAAAAAATGCAAAAAGGTGAACAGGCGAAAGATAGAAAGAAAAATTGTAAAAAGAAAGATGCGCCGTGAAGGATAGTCTATATACACTCGACAAAGATTCCACCTGGACCACCTAGTCGCGGGATACGGCGAACGTGGCAACAGGGCCTGTGTGTGTGTTCGTGTGTACATGCCCGAGAATTTTTCGAATCGCCAAGCTTCATCCTCTGTGCCGTATTATATTATTATGTGGAGATTGTATTGAGTAGGCCAGCCTGCTCTCCAATACAAGTTTCTCTAACTGTCAACACCAAACTAAACGCACGCTACGCACTACACTTCCTTTTCAAAATTCAACAAAAATGGCGTCCAGACACCAAGCCTCGGAGTCCCGGGGGGGGGGCATAAATGCCTCCATCGTCCGCCGCTTTCCTGGTAACAACTCTAGGAGCTGCCTGGAACCACTGTTTCACTCTCTCCTTCTTCATTTCTGCAACATTCGCGACCTTTCCTCTAACTTTCGCTCTGCTGAGCACCACCTTTGCTCCTTTAAACCTCACCTTCTCTTTCTAACTGAGACTCAGCTGTCTGAGGCAACTGACAGCAAAACCTTTTCTATATCCTCCTACTTTCTCTATACTCATTTCAAAGCCAAAGTTGGTTGTTGTGTATATGTACGCAACGATACATCGTGCTCTCATGTTCCTGAACTTGATTCTTCTGAATTCTCTACTCTCTGGCTTCGGCTCTCCTATCATTCTCTGACTAAATATACCTGCGCTGTTTACTTATCTCCTAATTCTACTATCAAAAATTCTTTGACTATCTTACTTCTATGATGGAACACATCCTATCCATTTCTCCTTTCTCTGAAATCTCCATTCTAGGAGATTTCAATGTTCACCACCACCTTTGGCTCTCCTCTCCTTTCACTGATCCACCTGGTGAACAAGCCTATTATGTCTTTTCTATCCTAAATGATCTAGAGCAGCTTGTACAGCACCCTACCCGTATCCCTGACCACCTTGGAGAGAGTTCCAACATACCTGACCTCTTCCTAACAACTGATCCTTCTGCTTACACTGTTAATCTTTTCTCTCTGCTGGGCTCCTCCGATCATAACCTTATTACCTTAACCTGTCCTATCGCTCCGGTGTGGCCTGTGGACCCTTCAAAGAAAAGCCGTCTGTGGTACTTTGGAGCTGCGGAATGGGAGGCCCTCTGGCAGTACTTCTTTGATTTTCCTTGGAATGATTATTGCTTCCATGGCCGGGAGCCATCTGAGTGTGCCTTGCGCATTGCGGAGGTTATTCTCTCGGGCATGGAAGCATACATTCCTTTCTCATCTCCTTTGACTAATGCAAGAAAGCCTTGGTTTAATCACGCTTGTTCTAATGCTGTCCGCAACAAAGAGAGGGCCTATATAAGGTACCGGAGCCAACCCACCCCTGAATCACATTTTTTAAATATTTCTGTCCGGAATCGTGCTAAGTCTGTTATTCACTCTGCTAAAAATAAATTCATCCGTGCTAAATGCTCTCAACTCTCCAAAATGAATTCTTCTCGCTCCTTCTGGCACCTTGCCAAAAACCTTTCTAATAACTTTACCTTATCATCCTTCCCTCCTCTCTTCTACTCTGATGGCTCTGTAGCTATTTCTTCTACTGATAAAGCAGATCTCTTTGCTCAGACTTTCTCCTCCAATTCCACCTTCAGCGATTCCTGTGCTGTCCCTCCATCACTTCCCCCCTCTGACTTCCTCATGGCTGACATTAAAATTTCTTCAGCTGATGTATTTTCTGCCATCATTGGCCTCAATATTAACAAAGCATATGGGCCTGATGGAGTCCCTCCTGTTGTCCTCAAGAACTGTGCTTCTGTGCTTACACCCTGCCTAGGTAAACTCTTTCGCCTTTGTCTGTCAACTTGTACCTTTCCTTCTTGCTGGAAGTTTTCTCTCACTCAGCCAGTCCCAACGAAGGGTGACCATTCCCAGCCCTCTAACTATCGTCCAATTGCTTTAACATCCTGTGTCTCAAAAGTTTTCGAGTCAATTCTTAACGGAAAAATCTTAAAGCATCTTTCCTGTCACAACCTTCTTTCTGATCATCAGTATGGGTTCCGTCAAGGATGCTCCACTGGCGATCTTCTCCTAGTCATCCTCCTTTCGGGACTTCGGCGAAAGCTTTGCCATTGCACTTGACATCTCAAAGGCTTTCGATTGAATCTGGCATAAATCTTTAATTTCCAAACTGCCCTGTCACGGTTTCTCTCCTATCTGTGCCTTCATCTCTAGCTTCCTTTCTGGTCGTTCTATAGCCGCTGTTGTAGACGGCCATCGTTCTTCTCCTAGATCTCTCAACAGTGGTGTTCCTCAGGGTTTTGTCCTATCACCAACTCTCTTCCTTTTATTTGTCAATGACCTTCTAAGCTGTACATCTAACCCTATCCACTCATACGCTGATGATTCCACCCTTCACCTTTCCATTCGGTTCCTGCAACATCCATCCCAGCAGTTACTTCAACAAACAAGGGATGAGGCTATGGCACACCTAATGTCTTACTTGGCTCATATCTCTGATTGGGGTAAAATTAATCTTGTTTTTAACACGCCAAGTCCCATCGACGTACGGTGTACGTCGCTACTTTTTTCCGGGGACAGACCCAGCGATGTACGTCGTATGTCACGCAATTGCAAGGCTCATTGTGTGCACATTTTTCAACATTCGCGGGTGATTTTTGGTAGGCATATGAGGGAGACCTTCCTCTATCTGCTTTCAAGCGGGGATACTCCCTGGCCCCTCCTAACCCCCCCTTCCCTCCCCTCCCCCCCACACTGGGCAATTTACGTGTTAGCAGCAACCTAGCCAGTAAAGGTATGTTGCCCCACAGTCTCTCTAATGACGAAATTCACGGTGAAAGTGATTCCTGAGGTGGAGGACAAAGAAACAACGAAGCTAGAGGTAGAAACAAACAGAAGTGATGAGGTGGTAATGTCGTAAAGGAAGGTTCCATATACTGGGGTTTTGGGTAAGTGAACAATGCTTATAAATGCCTATATTATTGTGTGAAAACCATTTTAGACTTTTACTACACATAAATTTGTACCAAATAAATGAAATAAATGCGTAATTTAAAGTGGCTTGAATTAGTCAACCCTTCCATAGTTCGTTTTCTTAGCCAGGTACCCTGAAAAAGAAGGAAAACGTAAGGTTGAGTGACACCTGTATCATCATTTTTTTACTTCAGGATTGCGATTTCACTATGAATTTTCGATGTTTCTCACCAAAAGCGAAGGTTTCAGCCAAAAAACAAAAAGTCGAAAATCGGTCGGGATCTGGGGGTAGGCTGGGTAAAAAACCGGTTGGGACTCGGTGGGTTAATGCATCAAAGACTCAATTCTTACACCTATCAACCCGCCAAAATCTTCCACAGGATTTACCCACTAATGTTTAATAATGTCCAGCCCAGTCCTACATCGTCCTTGAACATGCTTGGGGTTTCATTCACTCGGGATTAATGTTGGGCAGAACATATAACATCTGTGAAATCCGCTTCCAAGAGATTAGGTGTGCTAAGCCGTTTCCAAACTTTCTTTACCCCTGCACAGATGTTGACCTTGTACACGGGTTTTATTCGCCCGTGTATGGAGTATAACTCTCATGTGTGGGGAGGCTCCCCACATACAGCTCTTCTCAATAGGGTGGAGTCAAAGGCTTTTCGTCTCATTAACTCTCCTCCTCTTACTGATTCCCTTCAACCTCTGTCTCTTCGCCGCACTGTTGCATCTTTATCTCTTTTCTATCGCTGCTTCAACGGTCACTGTTCCTCTGAGCTGTCTGCTTGCATCTCTCCACCTCTACAACGGGCACATAGCACCAGTCTAGGAACAAACTCTCATCCTTTTTCTGTCCAACCCTCTAATGCAAGAGTTAACCGTTACTCCCAGTTCTTCATTTCTGCAACTGGTCAACTCTGGAACTGTCTTCCTCTGTCTGTATTCCCTACTTCCTGTGATCTCCAGTCTTTCAAACGCAGTGTGTCAAGGCATCTCGAAATGAACGGATCTTGAATTTGGCTCTCATGTTGTTTTTGTTTTTTCTTGGAAGGAACAGTATGTGGGCCCATGGCCTTTGGTTCCTTCTTCTTTGTATTAAAAAAAAATTATGCTGTGATATTGGCTTATAAATACTGGGATCACCTCGTTTACTCCAACAGTTATAGATTCTTTGCCATTACAGTATATTTATTAAGGCGTCAGTGATATCCTGTATCCTAAATGATAATAAACCTATCCATTTTTTATTATTCAATATTATGGACAACTGATTACACACTTTAAATTACACCAAACATAGGATACCCCGTCTCTCGTTGATGGACAACATGCAGCCTGCTTCACCACCTTGACTCTCTCTCTCTCTCTCTCTCTCTCTCTCTCTCTCTCTCTCTCTCTCAGCTGCATATCAGTAGACACACATACATTATCAGTTAGTGCTACTGTGTCAAAATACAACTGCAGTACATTACCAGCCCACCTTACGGATTACGTTAGCCAATAAACAATACTTATGTGCATAGTCTACGTTTCAGTAATAGTCATGGGGTAGCCATACTCACAGTGATGTTTTTGTAAATGTTTTAGGTAATCATGTGTTCAGTGGTGGGTACCAGTTAGGAGGGAGGTGGCCGCGGAAACCCCCAATTCCGATAGCTACTTTGGTGCATTATAGTGTCACTGTAGAGGTTCCTCTTCCTCCAGTTATGTCAATTATTAAGGTTAACATACTGATGGACAGCCATTTCTTACGAAAAATACAAAGAGTCTATTATGAATTCTCAAAATATATTATGGAGCTTATTGTGGGAGCGTTGCAGCTCTCACGCACCCGTTTCTTTCAGCATTGCCAGCCTGATTGATGAACATGATATTGATGTTATGATTCTATATGCTTATTTTCATTTGGAACAACAGAATTCATAAAGGGATTTCATTCAGTACACAGAATGTCAAATACAGTATGTGTTTGTGTGAGTGTTGTTGTGGGACAATACATTTGGTGGGGGTGGGGGAAGTGTAGTATGTGATGTGTGTGTGTGTGTGTATAATGGTAATGTGGCCGTGTGCATACGTAGCTAAGGACTTCTACGACTGATATACGTAATCTGTACCTTTAACACTTGATGACATGCACTTCATTAGTAATAAGGTTCTGTTTATAAGTTTGTAGAATATTACATAATTTTATTATATATAATTATGTTATCGGGGTGGAGCCTGAAACATCGTATAAAGACAAACACTGAAATATTAGAAAAATACATTATGAGTGACATAATACATGAATAACACTATTTCAGGAAGAAATATTAACGTATTATAGGATCCATTTAACAAATAACGTTATAGCTGCTGCGTTTGTTAAGCTTAGCTTATCGGATTTCCTTTGATTAGTATATTACGTTATACTGTAGCGCTGAGTTCAGTAATATATATGTTATATTTCCACTGATTTCATCCATTGAAATGAGCCCTATGCCCTATTCTTATACAAAATTATATATATATATATATA